>JAYXIM010050840.1:0-14844 GCA_037575425.1 Anastrepha fraterculus
TGAATGCACAATATATAATATCAAAGAAAGTATAAATAGTTCCGTTATATTCCCGCGAACAATTTGTTTGTACGCAAAAATCGTACAAAAGTGAAATTATAGGTAAAATACGCACGAACTTATGGACTGACCTGATACTATCAAATATCTAATTAGAAGTCAATGACCAATAATATATCCATTTAATTTGTGTACGTTGTACACGATTATGTTTAAAACCATTTATTATAATTAAAAACTATTTAAAAACATGAAGTAGCTTACTTGTGAAAAAACTTCTTTGGCAACATATTTAGCGCCAGTTCAATAAGAGCCTATCTCTCTCAAACACGTGTTCAAATATTTAATGGGAAAGTGCAGTCGAAATTTAAAAGAAAGCTTCTTCGAATCTTCAACTTTCGTAATAGATGTAGCGGCCTCGGTAGTCTAGCGTAGGTGCACTCCCAGAGGTTGTGGGTCCAATCTCACGTAAAGCACGGTCCTCGCACTTTTCCAAACTCACATACTTTCCTAGTTTCTATAAGAAAAAAAAATAATTCCTCAACTTCAACAACCTTATCCTTCCAATCTTATCTCCCGCACAAAAAGTCAGCGCATTACTTGCATTCTGGCTGCTAAAGCAAGCATGAAAACAAAAAAACAGACACAGTTACACATTGCATCAGTGGTGCCAGCAAGAGGAAGTGGGCAATCGCGGTAATAGCGCAGACACACCAAATTCAGCGAAGTCCTCAACCATCACGGATCACACATTCTTCTGCCAGAAAAATGTGACACACAGATGGCGCTTCGAGCAGTAAGAAGGCGTTGTTCCTAAGCAATGACAAGTGGGCATTCCCACTACTTAAGACTGGTAGTGGCAGGCTAATCACCTACCCTGTCAGAAAGCAAAATAGATTAACCACATCAACGCATTAATGAGTCTTGTCGAAGCCCTACGCTCCCGAGTGGAGTGAACAAGGAAAAAAGAAATAGATGTACCATCGTGTACTCGTTTTCATTCAATTTAGCAAAAGCTGTCTCAGGACAAGGGTCAACAAATGGAAAATCGGGTGATACAGGCTTATTCCAAATATTTAAAACTTCGACTGGCATTGGAAGATCTTCACTGAAGTTTAGCTATTTTCCGATTATCCCGGATCTCAAAGTCGGAGGAATGAAGCCTACATATTTTTTCACTAGACTTCTTTAAGTTGCCGCACGACTGAATTCATTTTTTTTTTTTTTAATTCTTTCCAAGACACATGGACAATCTGTATGCCCTCTTGTGTCTATTTGACACAAGACATAACTTTCATTTGGCATGATAAGCCTAATTAAATATTTAAAAATAAATATAGCATTTCCTCACAGACTTTCCTCATAAATCATCAAGAAAAACTTTTATATATTTAGTATTGCCTGTATTAAATATTGTACTGATCTTCAGAAAAAAGAGATACATACTTTTTATTACCATAATATTACTACTATTTTTATATTACAATAATGATTAATTGAAAAAGGAAGAGTCAGAGAGTCAGTGCTTCCAAAGAAACAATATAAATGGTGCGTACACCCTTTTCGGGAGTTGAGCCGAGCTCTTCCTCCTTTTTGTAGCGTGCGTCTTGATGTTGTAACACAAATGGAGGGACCTACAGCTTCAAGCCGACTCCGAACGGTAGATATTTTTTATGAGAAGCTTTTTCATGGCAGAAATACACTCGGTAAACTATCTATAATGTCTATTCATAAAATATGAAAGTCAAAACTTAGCAAGACTAATTCTCTGTGTCTAGGTGACAAGTTATAGTTTTTCCCGGTGAACGTAGTATATCAAAATTTATTTTTCCTATTTTCTTTCTGTTTCTACTAAGTGTATCTATATATATGTCTATTAAACAAAGTAAAGCCCGTCATGCTACTAAGATCACATATTTGCAACAAATTTGAGAATAATTCTCTAAGTATAGATTTTAGGGAACATATAAATATAATCTCATACATACACATATTTTCCACAGTTAGTACACCTACGAGAATATAAATCTACATGCATATGTATGCCGTTCAAACTGGGGGCATTTCAGCATGCCAGTTTGCGTCTCTTTATTATCGCACTTTTAATTTCCCGAAAGGACGATATCACTACATTATGCTGTACAATGAAGTTCTCTGATTGAAATAAAGTCACATGGCAACTGTACAAACAGCGCAATTACAAAAGTAAACCTCCTTCTCCACCGTCACCTTCCTTCTGCGGAAAATATACTTTATCAACAAAAGCCATCCTTTGGTTCTATAGCGAATGCATTTGATTGAATTGTCGACAAAAGTTTAAACAAATTCACCAGAGAATGAAACACCGTTGCATGGCATTGCTGCTCACGTCCCACTCCCATACTCCCAACAGATTTGCTCGCATTGTATGGCACAATAATACTACAAATACAATCCAATGACAGAAAATAGAAAGCAAACTAAAATGCAAGCCAACGTTCGCAAAAAATATATACGAAATGAAATGTTAAAAAGATATTGCAAGAGGTTAACTGGCAGAAGGAGGTTGGATGGGTGACTGGCACTCGTTCGACAAAAACCAAAACATGCACAAAATAAATTTAATCGAAAATCCGCAATTGAATCGTAATTCAGGCCAGCCTATCCTACAATAGCGGTGCAAAGAGAGGCAAGGAGAGCATTAGCAAAGCAAAAACCATTCACCGACCCTCGCTCTTTGTGCTCGAACTACACGTGACAAGTAATTCGTTAAAATCGCTTCGAAAACCGAAAACTGAACGAAAAAGAGTTCTGAATGCAAAAGGGCAAACAAAAATTAGCAATGAAAAGAGATAGATTAGTATGTAAACGTGTGTATGTAGATATGTAGCACATGTACAGTAGTGAATGTTGTTAGTGTATGCAAGCTGCCACGTTTACGGCAGACATTTTCATTAGTCGTAAACGTGAATTGTGGCTCTCAAGAGGCATGCACTCTGGCTTTACTCTTTCCTACATACCGTGACCCTCATATGCCTTCTATGCACGGGTTTGAAAAATACGAATTTAAATATAGCGACTGTTAGAGATAGTTTTATGCTATTTTTTCCAAATCAGAAATAAATTGGAACGAGCTGTAAAATTCAAAAAGTACATCTTGGACAAAACTAGGACTAAGAAAACATTATTACTTCTGCAAACACTACTTTCCAAAAACTACCAATTTCTTTTAGAGCACGAAGGTATTCTTCGTACTATGAAATCTTTAAATTTTTACATTATGAAAAAAACCTCCTGATGCAATTTCTGTGTAAAATATATATTGGATGTTCAATTTTAAAACAGTTTTTATTCTCAAATGCTTGTTTGATTTTGTAATTGCTTTAAATAACAAATATTTTTCGCTAGAAGCTAGATAGAAAATGTTTTCTAATATTTTGTACAGAATAATATTTGAATGTACTGGTGTTGAATTTTTCAGTAGCGCCTTTCTCAAATTTCTCTTTTTACATATTTTTTTCAGTATTGGCCTTAGTTCACCTCCAACTACAGCCAAAGCCATCGATAAAACATTACAGAAACAAAAACAATTGCAACAGCAATGACATATCACAAATTCCCAATTCAAATCTGCAAATTTTCGCCAAAGTAAAGTAGCAAAACAGCAACAAAGTGATCTGCCACTGCAACAAAATTGATGTTGTTGTTGCGCATACGCCGCGTTGGTCGCTTTGGTTGCACTGATTTAGGTTCTGATATTGAATTCAACTTGGTTAGCCCAGTTCGTAGCAACTGACATGCCCCGTTGTTACCACCGCTGAGGCAGAATTTTTCCTTCACTCCGCACACTCCTTTCACGTTAACACTAAAATGGAATATATATGGACACATTTTCTGTGCATACGTATGGATACACATACGATATATGTATGTGGCAGTTTTCTGTAGAAAGCAGACATATGACTGTACCCGCGCATCCACCCTTCATCCAAATTCAGCTGAAATCCAATAGTTTTTTTCGCTTTTCATGTTTTACTCTGTATATTGAGTGTACGACTGCTTTCAAACATCGATTTGATTTGTAAATTACACCAGCGGGACTTCAAAGTTCTATTCAGTACTGATTACTGGGCTGTGCAGTATACTTTGCTCTCACATCGTGGTCATAGATGCACATAGTATTATATGTATGTACATTGAACTATATACATGCATATGTACTTTCGTATGTATATAAATTCGTATGTTTGTTAAAGAACACACATCTCTTCGCTTACTAACTGAAAAACTGCTGACAAATGGCGCTAATTGGAGTCGGTGCCACTTGGCTTTGGGATTGCTATTTTCAACAAAAAATTACTGATGCAAAGTGGCCAGTTGTCAACACGACTAACTGTCTTGAATAGTATAAAAAGGTAGTGACATATAAAAACTGTTTAGGAAGATATATTATGTAAATTCATATTAAGTTTAATTCTGCATATTAAATTGAAGAGTTGGGGCGCATAAGCGAAACTGACGATGTAGTCAAGTGGAGCAGATAACGCCGAAAAGAGTGGAGCTGAGAAGCTGGAGGAATGACTGACGTGCGACTTGCGAAAGCAGCAATGTTAGAGTGACCGAATATGCTGGGACCGCCAGGTAGACCTCCATGACGATGCCATACGTGCTGCACTTCCGGCTCACGGTCCGAATAGACAACACATAGGTACGTACCTATATATGTAAACGATGTATAATTTTTATTGTTGATTCCATGTTGTTATAAAATAAAGTATAAAAAGAAGAATAATAAGATAATGAACAGAATAATCTATAGTGTTATCTTCATTTTGTTCACTCGGTTCCGTGTAAATAAAAAACCCCCATAAAAACCTTTCATTTTTATACTACACCAAAAAACTATCAGTAAGTTATATTAAAGAAAGCTAAATTTTCAGACTGCAGCGCGCTCTTCGAATGCTTGGACAACCCTCAATGGGTTTAACGTGGGCACGTGCCGGCGACGTCCTTATCACACGATACTCAAAGCACACGAATCAGAACTCAACGATTTGTGATACCATCTGGTAGTGTGGCATGGACACACTAGCCGTCTTGGTAGGGCTGAAGGCCTATATAAACCTCTGCCTTTGGAGCGGTCGGTGCGAATTTCGATGGCTTTTGTTCTCCGTGGTACCGAAATTCTGTCTTCGGTCAGACCTCATACCCGAAGACCACTACCAGTGAAACATGCATTCAGCTCGTTTTGTTCAATATAACCTCTCAGCATGTCACACAAAAATTACTGTTTTTATGGTAAACGAATCGCCGACTCATCTGCTACCAATTACGTTAATTTACAGCAAAAACACTATTGTAAACATACTTTTTACCCTAAAACCTTTTACTTATCTTCAACACAACTTTTGTGTTTGAGTGCCAAATGACTTACCCACAAAATTTTTGAAAAGGTTTTTATTCCAATATATTACTATACAATCTTTTGGGGGCTTGGCCGAGCTCCTCTTCCGAGCTCCTTCTCCTTGGGGTAAGAGTCTTGACACTTTTCTACAAATGGAGGAATTGCAGTTTTAAGCCGACTCCGAATGGAGGCCTTTTCATGGCAGAAATGCACTCGGAGGTTTGCAATTGCCTGCCGAGGTGCGAACGCTCCCAAACCAAGTTGTTTAATGGCTTATTCAGGCGTTATTTTTTATGAAAATCCTTAGGTGCAACGAAATCGTTCAGAAATATTAAAAAGACAACGATGCACGGAAGTAATGTATAAAAATCATAATATCGAAATAATAAAAGATATCTAGAATAGACCATTTTCCAAAACTTACTCGTACGGGGCAAGAAAGAGAGTAACTTGCCAAACCATTGAGAAGTATCTGAAGAAGGTCTGAAAGTACTTTTAATGTATTATTATTGAAAAATGAAATGAAATTGAAATGTAAGTATCTGTATGTCATTCATACTACCAGCTAATTCATATTATCAGGTGATTTTGCTCTTGGAATTGAACGACGGTTTTTTAATTGCTCAAAAAGCATAAATTCACGTCACTTCGATTACAGAATTCATTTTGCGAACAAATTGTGATAAAATATTTACAGCTATTGTGCAACAATTACTTAGTAATTTTAATATAGAAAATAAATTACATGTAGACATTCCCTAACATTTTCTTTAATAATCTTTGAACCCGTAATTGTAGACGTAAGGTTAACGCTCTAATTCATACAGCTGTTGGAACATTGCACTGGCGCAAAATTTAAAAACTTTTAAGCCACATGGCTTAGAAATAGTTAGCTCAAAAAGATATGATTACAATCACGTGTATCTCGCGAATTAGGAGAACAGACCACTACCACGCGATTAATATGGAGATTGCAGGTATACCCCTCTCTACCTATACACTGCGTGGTAAAAGTAGTATTGTAACTTCAGGCGACACGAGATGGTTTGATTGTCTGACATGTAACGTTACAAAAAGTGTTTGGCCAGAATGGGTTGTCAGGCGCTCAAGGACACCACTCAATCGGTCAAGGAAAAAGTCTCTATGTTAGTTTTTTTGATCTTAGGCCACTGTCTCATAGGTGAACATGCTCAAAGATTGAGCGTACCTCATTTCGACTGCAAGAAGCTGAGGAGGAGGAAGAGTCTATCAGACATCTTCTTTGTTAATGTCGTACGTGGCATCCCACTAAGTTTATATACTTTGGCTCATAGTTCTTGAATTATACCCATGAGCTTAAGGATCTACGAGTAAGTGACAGCCAAGTCAATGGACTTGTACTCAAAATAAAAGCGAGGAGTAGCAGGAAAACTGCAGGTAAACGGCTACTGGGATATCTCAATGGATCGGTAACGATCTAAGTGAGTTGGTTTGAAGATCGTCCACCATTTTCGCCTACCTACCTATCTACGTATATTTATAAATGTAAAGTACCTGCACTTTCCCAAATAGGCGTTGGATCGCAGCACTTGAGCATCTTTTAACACCTACATATAAAAACTTTTAAAAACAATTTATGTACAAATATCCCAACAGGACTTACTAATTGGAGTGTATGTATCGATTGTATCGAGTGTTTTTTTGGCCGCATGAGAACTATCGATACCGCTAACTAAGGTTGGGCAGCTAAGAACGGTACACTGTGTTGAGATTTCTGCGAAATTTGCTTAGAAATAAAAATTGTTAGGATTTATCATTTCAGTGTTTCCAGATTGGTTTTAACGGGCTTGGCAACGTGAGGCTGAGCGTTGTCATGCTGTAGAATCACTTTTTCATGCCTCTCCGCGTATTGCGGCTGCTTCTCGCGCAGTGCTCGGCTCAATCGCATCAATTGAAGTCCATAATGATCGCCAGTGATGGTTTCGCTTGGTTTTAATAGTTCATAATAAATAACGCCATCTTGGTCCCACCAAATACATAGCATAACTTTCGCAGTGTGAATATTCAGCCGAAGCGACGACGAAAAAGTATGACCGGCAGTCTACATGACTTTCTTTTCGTTGGATTGCTGTAATGAATCCGTTTTAATCACCCGTCACGATGCGATGAAGAAACCCCTTCCTTTTTTGCCGCTGGAGCAGATGTTCACTGGCGAAAAAACAACGTTCAACATCCCTTGGTTTAAACTTATAAGGAAGCAAAGTTCCCTATTTCTGAATCATTCCCAAAGCATGCAATCGCTTGGAAATGGTTTGACGGGTAACTCCTAATACTCAAGCAACGTCTTCTTGCGTTTGACACGGATTCTCATTGAGCAATGGGCCTTCTTGGCCTTCCTTCACTCAGACGGTTGTCAACATTAAAATCACCGTCTTTGAAGCGACGGAGCCAATCTCGGCACGTTGTTTCACTGAAAGCAGTATCTCCATAAACTTTTTGTAGCTCTCAATGCGCTTCAGCCGCCGTATTTTTCGAATGAAACAAGAAAGTTAACACTTCCCGCAAATGACGATCATTCGGCACAAAATCAGACATTTTCACAAAACTAAAAGTACATGGTACCAAAACAAAATCACTAATATGTCACAGCAGTTGGTTTAGTGTATTAGATGTAAGTACGATCCGAGGAGCCAACATCGAAATACGTGAGTGCGAGGAGCTTGAGATGCTGGCCAATAGGAACAACGCCCGAAAATTCTACCAGAAAGTTCGGCGGCTTACAGAAGGTTTTAAGACCGGGGCGTTTTCCTGTAAGAACAAAGACGGCGATCTGGTGACTGACGTACAGAGCAATCTTAAATTGTGGAGGGAACACTTCTCGAACCTGTTAAACAGTGACAGCTGCGCATGTCATAGAGAATGTGAAGATAACGATACCCCAATCGTTGACGACGGAATTATCGTTCCGTTACCCGACCATGACGAGGTGAGAATAGCAATATCACAGCTAAAGAACAACAAAGCCGCGGGTGCCGACGGACTGCCGGCTGAGCTATACAAACATGGCGGCGAGGAGCTGGTAAGGTGCATGTATCAGCTCCTATGCAAAATATGGTCGGATGAAAGCATGCCTGCCGATTGGAATTTAAGTGTGCTCTGCCCAATCCATAAGAAGGGCGATCCTGCAATTTGTGCCAATTACCGCGGGATTAGTCTTCTAAATATCGCCTATAAGGTTCTAGCGAGCGTATTGTGTGAAAGGCTGAAGCCCACCGTCAACCAACTGATTGGACCTTATCAGTGTGGCTTCAGACCTGGAAAGTCTACCATCGACCAAATATTCTCAATACGCCAAATCTTGGAAAAGACCCATGAAAGGAGAATCGACACACGCCATCTTTTCGTCGACTTCAAAGCTGCATTCGACAGTACGGAAAGGAGTTACCTGTATGCCGCGATGTCTGAATTTGGTATCCCGCAAAACTAATACGGCTATGTAAGATGACGTTGCCCAACACCAGCAGCGCCGTCAGAATTGGGAAGGACCTCTCCGAGCCGTTTGATACCAAACGAGGTTTCAGACAGGGTGACGCGCTGTCGTGTGACTTCTTTAACCTGATGTTGGAGAGCATCGTACGAGCCGCAGAACTTAATCGCTCAGGCACAATATTTTATAAGAGCGTACAATTGTTGGCGTATGCCGATGATATTGATATCATCGGCCTTAACAACCGCGCTGTTAGTTCTGCCTTCTCCAAGCTGGATAAAGAGGCAAAGCGAATGGGTCTGGTGGTGAACGAGGACAAAACGAAGTACCTCCTGTCTTCAAACAAACAGTCGGCGCACTCGCGTATCGGCACCCACGTCACTGTAGACAGTTATAATTTCGAGGTTGTAAAAGACTTCGTTTATTTAGGAACCAGCACTAACACCGATAACAATGTCAGCCTTGAAATCCAACGAAGAATCTCTCTTGCCAACAAGTGCTACTTTGGACTAAGTAGGCAACTGAGCAGTAAAGTCCTCTCTCGACGAACAAACCTAACACTCTACAAGACTCTCATCATGCCCGTCCTAACGTATGGCGCAGAAGCTTGGACGATGACAACATCCGATGAAGCGACGCTTGGAGTGTTCGAGAGAAAGATTCTGCGTAAGATTTTTGGACCTTTGCACGTTGACAACGGCGAATATCGCAGGCGATGGAACGATGAGCTGTATGAGCGACATAGACATAGCGCAACGAATAAAGATCCAGCGGCTTCGTTGGCTGGGTCATGTCGTTCGAATGGATACAAACGCTCCGGCTTTGAAAGTATTCGATGCGGTACCAGCTGGTGGTAGCAGAGGAAGAGGAAAGCCTCCTCTGCGTTGGAAAGATCAGGTGGAGAAGGACTTGGCTTGACTTGGTGTGTCCAATTGGCGCCAGTTAGCACGAGAAAGAAACGACTGGCGCGCTTTGTTAAGCTCGGCCAAAATCGCGTAAGCGGTTATCGCGCCAATTAAGAAGAAGAAGTTGGTTTACCATATGTCTAAGCTTGGTTTACGGCGCTCAGGTTATGTTAGAAACGACTAGCACACACTGCCGGCGGCGTCTATTGAGAAACAGTGGGAACTTAGTTGTGCACCTAATAGTTTTTTTCTACACTTCTGTTAGATGTTTGGCTGAGCTCCTCCTCCGATTTGTGGTGTGCGTATTGGTGTTGTTCCACAAACAAAGTGGAGTGGTGCAGTTTTAAACCGACTGGGAACGGCAAATGGTTTTTAAGAAGAGCTCTTTTGACTCCAAATAGAATCTGCAATACATTATGCAAAGAAAGTGAAAGGCTATTTAAATAGATGCAATAAGCGGATTACAAAAATATTTTCCTTCTCTAATTTACATTGTTTTAAATTTATTTTAAAAAATGTTTTACTAAAGTCTCCATCTCGACATTGGAGGCTAACTCTGATTCAATCTTTTAAACCAGATTGGTTTGGTCTAATACCCAGGAAAGAGTTGATTTTGCCGTTGCCTTATAGTATTATTATTATTAATATAAAACTCAAGTTACGCACACCAAAGGCTATAGAACTATACTATTAATAATATATAATATTACATATATAATATTACATATATCGCACCCTAAATACAAAAGAGCCACAACTCAAAATGTACTTCTGCTCAAATATGAACGAGACGTTATCAATAAAACGGTCCGCGGATGACATATGGCAAAAATAAATATTTTTGTTTTTTGGTAGGACTGTTATAAGCTTACATGGCAAATTTCAGCGTGATATGTCACATAATTTGTTTTCTGTGCTACTGTAAACAAGTCAAGCTCGAGTGTGGAAAATTTTGAGTTGTGACCCTATTGTATTTAGGGTGCGATATAATAAAAGTGGGCAGGGTCATTGTCCAATTCTCTATAACATCCATTTTGGCCTTCTATTAACTTATTTCTAAATTCTATTGAGATACTTTAATTTTTACCAGTCATCAATTCTCTAAGCACCCGCATACACAATTTTTCACCGTGCGGGGCCGCATGAAATGAATTATTTATAAAATCTAGTGAGAAATCAACAAAATTGGAATTAAATTGTTTTAACTAGTTAATAATTCTGGAAAGAAAACTTTAATTGTATTAAGAATATGAATCCAATTCTGCAACTGTTTTGATGCTTAACCAAAGGCATAAAATGACAGTTTTTCGGAACAATAAAATCACCCAATTAACGAAAACATCATATATAGTATTTGAAAACAAATAAATATGTGTAAATGCTGATTGATGTTGTGCTGCTGTAATGACCACATTGAGATACCAATAAGTGGTGGTTGGTGGCAAGAGTTCAATAGTTCAATTCCAATTACAAAAGCCATCCTTTGCTGCAAATGCATATAAACGCACGCAAATATAGTATATAAAGTTATTTCAATTGAAATCAATTAGCATACGAAACTGGCAAACAAATAATGGATTGAATGGAAATTAGTTTAAGCGTACTGATTTAGTTTTCATTAAAACTTAAAATGCCAAAGGTTTTAGATTATCTATGGAATTACCATATGTACATACAATGTCCGTTTTCGGTTAACATCAGAAATTAGATATCGAAGCTCAAGACCATGTCTCTAAATACTGCTAATAGAAAATAAAATATTATACAATCCCTTTTGCAGTTCTCATGTATAGTACATACATACAATAATACAGACACATACAAATTTGTATGATCGCAATTATATATTTTCCTGTCATGTTGAGTATGCACGCTCCAACCTTTGTACCAGCACGGTTATGTTGAGTAAACTGTTGTACCATGGATAGTATGGTTGTACAACCAACTTCCATGTTGGCCCAACGGTTGCATGAAAGTTAAAATTTTTAATTTTTGGTGGGCGGAGTTAGCGGTTGTACAAGTTGTGAGTGGAACGGTGAGTTGGAACGTGTATACGCCGATTGTTCAACCAACTTTGTTTAGTTTAGTTCTTTTTAGTTATTTACAAAGAAAATAAATAAGATAAAAATAAAATGAAATAATAATTAATAAATAACAAATAATAAATAAAAAGAGGTTGTCTGTAAAGTCGGTTTACTGACGATAGCTTAACGTGATAACGTCATAAGAAAATACTGATTGAATGGTTGCATTTTCAAAAGAAAATTTTAATTTTATTTGTTTGATAGATATTTTGTATGGATATAGAGAATGAGTTAACATTAACATAACATAATATACTTTAACATAACATAACATAACATAACATAACATAACATAACACAACACAACACAACACAACATAACATAACATAACATAACATAACATAACATAACATAACATAACATAACATAACATAACATAACATAACATAACATAACATAACATAACATAACATAACATAACATAACATAACATAACATAACATAACATAACATAACATAACATAACATAACATAACATAACATAACATAACATAACATAACATAACATAACATAACATAACATAACATAACATAACATAACATAACATAACATAACATAACATAACATAACATAACATAACATAACATAACATAACATAACATAACATAACATAACATAACATAACATAACATAACATAACATAACATAACATAACATAACATAACATAACATAACATAACATAACATAACATAACATAACATAACATAACATAACATAACATAACATAACATAACATAACATAACATAACATAACATAACATAACATAACATAACATAACATTACATTACATTACATTACATTACATTACATAACATAACATAACAAATTACCCCGTATTAAAGCACTTATCAACAGCTTTCATTTGATACCCATATTGTATATACACAACCAAAGGTTACCCGGGTCCACGTTTTGACCTATATCTCGAGACCCCAGTCACGGAGCGGCATGAAAAATTCTCTGTACTAAAGCATTCACCAACAGCTTTCATTTGATACCCATATTGTACATACACGTCCGAAGGTTACCCGGGTCCACGTTTTCACCTATATCTAGAGACCCTATCTACCAATAGGTATTAAAACTATACGGAAATCATCTTCAATACCTACTTAACAATGTGTGTAAGTTTGGTTTAATTCGGTTCAAAGACACGGCGGGTCCACGTTTTGGCATATATTTCGAGACCCTAGTCATCAATAGGTATGAAAACTACCCCGTATTAAAGCTCTTATCAACAGCTTTCATTTGATACCCATATTGTACATACACAACCAAAGGTTACCCGGGTCCACGTTTTGACCTATATCTCGAGACCCCAGTCACGGAGCGGCATGAAAAATACTCTGTACTAAAGCATTCACCAACAGCTTCAATTTGATATCCATATTGTACAAACACATTCTAGGGTCCACGTTTTGGTCTCTATCTCGAGACCCTAGTCACGGAGCAGCATGAAAAATACTCTGGACTAAAGCATTCACCAACGGCTTCCATTTGATACCCATATTGTACATACACATCCGAAGGTTACCCGGGTCCACGTTTTGACCTATATCTCGAGCCCTATTTCCAAAATAAAATATAATCCATGTTACTCGTGGATGATGTAGCTTTCGAATGGTGAAAGAATTTTTAAAATCGGTCCAGTAGTTTTGAGCCTATTCATTACAAACAAACAAAGTTTTCCTCTTTATAATATTAGTATAGACAACATATCTTATAAGGTATATGGTAAATATTACCATACATTTTTTCCTTCATATATAATAAAAAAATTAATAATTATAACATTAAAACAACAGGTATTATTAACAAACTTGGTTTTATTTTAAATTCTTCAAGTGAATCAAATTAATAATAATCAATAAGAAGGCATATGCAAATACAAATACGTGAATTTATATATGTACATTTGCGCATATACATACATACATATATACGCTCACTTAAGTAGGAGAGAGCAAGATATCGAACGTTGCCGTTCGTTTGCTTTGTTTGCTTTGTCGTTCGTTCCGCCCTTTCGCTTGCAGTTCATTCAATGCAATGAGCAAGGTAACACTAATATGAGCAAGGTAACACTAATGAGCAAGGTAACACTAATATGAGCAAGGTAACGGCAATGAGCAAGGTAACTACATATGAACAGTAATGAGCAAGGTAACTACATATGAACAGTAATGAGCAAGGTAACGACACATTTTTTCGTGCGTGCAGCCTGTTAAATCGAATTATAAGACGTTATCACGTCAAAATTAAATTTCATCAATTATTACTATTCAAAAAATGTTACATGATTCCTGCATTTGGCAAATGTTCAACATCACGAGTATGAGAATAATACAGTTGCGCAACGCGTTGTATATTGTGTTGGAGCGTGCACACAAAACAGCCATCCAACTCATTGTACTTCGGTTGGAGCGTGTATAATCTACATTACATTAAAGCGCAGGGCGAGTTTGTAAAGTTAAACTCATGATACCTTAAAATACATGCATATTCTTGCTTTCTTATATCAGGGGTCTTTTAAGAGCTTGAGAACTTAAAATGGTAATACAAAATATAAATATTATTTGAACGCATTTTTTTATTGTAATATTGTAGATAATTTCACGGCATTTATTTTTTGAATATGATATCTGGCAAATGTGTTTCCGCAGCAGTTACGAGTTATATGGCCCATTCGATCACTTCAATTTTTGACTACTTTTTCCAATACATCTGGCCGTATGGCGCCATTAGTGGGTTGCATATTGCAATAAATCGATTGCTAACAGCGTAAGTCGCACCGTCTTGTTCGAACCACATATCATCGATATTTAGCTCATTAATTCTTGGAAGCAGTTACCGATAACGTTCGTCATTGACCATAACGTCAACTCATTCCTCATTTCGAAGGAAATACGGACCAATACTTTATGAACATCACGAATAGATTTGGAAGCGTTGTTCTTGCGCTAAACGATCCATGATGAATTGCCAGACTTTACTGAACGGAAATG
>JAYXIM010050843.1:0-13932 GCA_037575425.1 Anastrepha fraterculus
GTTCCACAAATTGAGGGACCTACAGTTTCAAGCCAATTCCGAACGGCAGATATTTTTTTATGAGGAGCTTTTTCATGGCAGAAATACACTCGGAGGTTTGCCATTGCCTGCCAAGGGGCGAAAGCTATTAGGAAAAACTTTTTCTTCATTTTGTTCTTTCACCGTGATTCGAAGCTACGTTCTCTCTGAATTCTGACCAACCATTCGGCTCCGGCGGCCGCCTTTAGTTCATATATGGTAGTCTAACTTTTATTTCTCAAGAATCAGTGTTATGTGATTGAAAATGTTAATTATCACAAGCTTTTCACTATCACTAAATATTCAATGGCAGTGCAACTTTTTTCCATTATCACTAAAGGTTTAGTCGTAATGTAAGTTTTTTTTACTATCACTAAATATTCAGTGATAATGAAATTCGTGTTGTAACTACTACTGAAGAAGTAGTGGTAGTGAAACGCTTATTGCATTATTTTTAGTGCATTTTGCCCAACCCTGCTAAGTGATTGGCAGAGCTTGAGAGATACTCCTATTTGTCCTGAATAATATAATGTCGACTCCATTATCCAGCTTCCACGCTGTTCTCGGTGCGGTCACCTCTCAGAAGATCTATTTATGTGGCTTCGGAAACCAAATCTCCCTGCATATTCAAAATTATTCAGGTCTAGTTTCTGATGAAATTTTCGAATGTCAAGCTACTATTTCGCTTCAGATGGGCCTCTCTTATTTTCGAAACAAGTGCATCTTTCCTCTTCAGTTCACTGTAACTTTTAAACTGAACCAAATCCCATTTCCCATTAAATTTAATTTTCGCATAGGCACAAAACAGCAGAACTTTTAATTAAATAACGAAAAATTTATTTAATCTTTTTGAAATGCATATTTATGAATGTTGATATGCTTAATACCATCAATTACGCAAGTGCCACACACGGTTTGTGCGGCTCGAAAATTCTGCCAACAAATGCTGCAGCACTAAAGACCAATGGAAGTATTTTTGCTGTTGGACGTGCTTTGGCATAAAACAATCTGATTAAGTCTGAGTGGTGGAACATGTCACAATCAACAAGGCCTAAATTTAATGGGAACTGAGTTTGCATTAAGTTTTTTATACGATTTATTATACAATAAGCATATGTATGTATGTAGTAGTAATAAAAAAAAAATAATTTCAGTTTTGTTGCTACAGGGGGTGTAATTGGAGTACATTATGAAGTTTTAAGCTTAGATTTTATACAAAAATTGCTTTATTAAAAATTTCTTTATGTTTTCTGAGGTACTACATATTTTTGGCTGGATATCAAAAAATCGCATGTACCCTTTATAGTTAATTGGAGCGGTGGTTAAGAAGGAACGAACGCTTTTATCATATTAGCAATTTTCCGTTCACAGAGTGTCCGAAAGCAGAATTAGGAATGAAAAGCCAAATTAAAAAATAATTCCTAAAGATAAAAGTTTATGTCAATAATTCTTACAAGGAAGATAAGTACGGGTCTAATTTTTTTTTCATTATTTTCTCTAATTGTTCACCGTTACGTGGGAATCTGGCCAGCGTACTTCGTGCCGTGTGTACTGTAGGCACTCTCATTACTAGGTGAAAATGGATACGCCAATAACACATCGCCCACAGATACTGCTTGTCTCCGACGAATTTCAAAAAAATATGGTCCAATTATTCCACTACTTGACAATGCGTAACGACGTTTCGGTACTGTTGATGTTTTAATAGTGGGTTCCATCGCGTACTCCCTTTTTGGGTGTTTGGCCGAGCTCCTCCTACTATTTGTGGTGTGCGTCTTGATGTTGTTCCACAAATGGAGGGGCTTCAGTTTCAAGCCGACTCCGAACGGCAGATATTTTTATGAGAAACTTTTTCATGGCAGAAATACACTCGGAGGTTTGCCATTGCCTGACGAGGGGCGACCGCTATTAGAAAAATGTTTTTCTTAATTTTGGTGTTTCACCGAGATTCGGATCGACGTTCTTGCTGTGAATTGCGAATGGTAGTCACGCACCAACCAATTCGGCTACGACGGCTATCTATCGTTAAGGTGGTCAATAACGGCAATTTAGTGTTTACAGTACGAAATCGTTCCAATCCATATAAATGTTTATGCAAATTGTAATCGTAATCGTAACTATCTCGAGCCACCGTGTTTCGCTGTTTTTTCGAGACCAATTGAAGTAAATGGGCGTTTTTTCAGAATAATTGGATATGTCGCCATCAGGCAGTTAGAACGTCTTAGAATGGTAAGGACCAATCATGATCCCCAAATTACTTTTTGAGTATTCAAAACTTCTGTTTTGGCACCTAGTGATTTCTCCGTTTTACAGCAGATCAAAAATAAATTACTTGGCCAGAATTGATACCTTCAAAATAGTTGTTTTAGAGGTAACTGAATTGGGGCGGAGAAAGTGTTGATCTTCATGGGGAATATTTTAGAAAACAATAAAGCCGTTTTTGAAAATAAATATTTTTTTCTTTCACTTCACGTTATTCCATGTTTTTTACTCCTAGTATATTTTTCTGCCATAAATGCAATATTAATCATTTTCGCCACAACAGCTTGCTCTTAATCGGTTATAAAATTCTTGGAAAATACTGAATAACAGCAGAAAGGGAAAAAATTAAGTGAGCAATAAAAAACACCTTATTTATTGCTTTTCATCCCTTGAAAACTGGTCAGAGCACGGCTTTGGTCGCTATGCTTGTACGTTTTTATTTTTTACCTCTGTACTCAGGATGGTATTTCAATTTCGTACTTTTTCGTTAATAAATATGATTAAAATCTGCGCGCATTTTCCTACTGTTTGAGCTGTGAGAAGTGGAGAGCGGAAATTTAATTAATACGAAGTTTGCGAAAATCGCCCTTCATTGATCAAGTGTCGTGAACGAATTTATCACTTTAACTCTACATGGCCGTCGATGCGCACAATATTCACGCGCAACGCATAGTAGAGTAAATTGTATATAACGCCGGTCAAATATTATTTTTCTTGCCAGATGACAAAGAGAAATAAGTTTCTGCAGCCATCAGGCTGTTCGCTAGAACCTTTGATTAACCAAAACCTACGTAAAGTAATGCTTAAAGGAAGAGAGGCAGTGCTGCCTACTTAAGGGATTTTCCCAAAATTTAGAGTGAGAGTTTTACGGAAAGCTTTTCCTGTTTCATTTTCGAGTAATGATATCGTTAAAAATAAATAAAGAAATAGTTAACCACTTGATTTGCTCCAGTGTATAAAGATGGTGAGATTCAGATTACGGAGAAACCGCAGTTCATCTTTCATTTGATTTTTTAGCCATCTTCTAAAATGATAAAAATCCTCTAAATTGGCAAAAATTTATGACTACAACAAATGCTTGTTAAAATTTCAAATTAGTTTAAAATGAAATGTTTTGAACTTCTATTTGAACTTCTTTCTATAATTTTAAAATAAAACATGTTAAAATGTATGATCTTTCAGGTTCAACTGAATAGAATCCAGTATAAAATCAATTTCAGTTTGCCTTGGAGAAAAATTTGCAAGCTCACATCTAGATGTAGTAAATTTATTTAACGAGTTATTTAAATCGAATTTAGTTTGCTATGATGTACATACATAGCTACATCATTTAATTTGAGCCACCTAAATCTCACCTGGGACAACATTATCAAGGTCATCAACAACTTAAAAACTCTACATGCACTGATGAATATGGATTTAGCACGTCCCCACTATGTCATACTCCAAAATGTTCTACTATAATTGCACTGTTGAAACTTGCACACTTGATAATTGGGACATTCGTGGATGACTGGAGATTGACATCGGTGACCCCGATTTTCAAAAGTAGTAAAAAGAAAGAATTTCTAAGCTTTTGCTCAACCCCAAAGTATTGGAGGGGATTTTTTAAGGTAAAATACATTTATTTGTCCATTCCATTTATCTATATATTATATCTTGATACCTATATAATATATATTGTTTAGATATAAATGTGTATTATATTTATCTATATGTATTAATTCATGTTACGGTTTTGTTGCTGGACGGTCCACTGTCGCCAGTTGAACCATTTAGTATTTTGTAAATATTGCAGGGAAACGTATTCAATTATCCATCAAGACTACTGCATGTACAGTTTTACAAGGAAATGTTGATAGATGTCAATATGTATTTTTTTCATATTTTTCCTTCAATTTTTGGTTTGAATGCTAACCCCGAGCACTTAGATGACTGAATGACCTCAAACTATGTCCGTTTTCCAGGCATTTTTGCGTTCTATTCAATTTACTTTCTCTGTAATTTATTTATGAGATAACGGTATATCAATCAAATCATCTTAGCATACGATGCCGACAATAGATTGGTAGAAAACACTTTCTTGACAGCTGTGAGAAGGCTTTGTTCTTTCTTTTGTATTTTTGGTTTTGCTTGCTTTGGTGGATTCAAAAAGTTGACGGTTAGTGCTTGGTTTTGTTGGCGCATCCTTTAATCAGTTCATTGCCTCTTCATAAGTTCCCCAACGTAGTAGCTAAGGGCCACTACTTTTTGTTTTATTTACTAATGTTTGTTCTATGCAGGCCGACCATTATAAAAAAATTCTGAAGACGCACGGCACCTCAAAGAAAACATCGATAATGTATATCCATGGTGCCGTAGTTCCCGCCTATACTTTATTTTTAACAAGTGTTAACACGTAATATTTTAAAAAATTCATGTTGTAGTAAATTCGTCTTATGGTATCTCTGGTACTGTCGTATATATGTATGTACTTAATATGAGAATTAAAGGCCTAGGAGTAATCTTCAATTCTTCTTTTTCTTTTCCTGATCATTTTAACTCCATAATAACCTAATCGGAAATCTATTCCCTCCACAATTAAGTATCCCATAAATATGATTCCCCAGGTCACCTTCCTTATTTTTACAGAAATTCGCCACGTTTTTCGATATAATTTTCCCGAATATTTCCATCGGAACGCAAGGTTTGAGAAATTTGGAGTGATTGTTTGCGTGGTTCGTTTTTTGTTGAGTAATACTTTCTGAGAGCAGAAATATAAATCAAATTGAGATTCTGTAAAGCGATCTTTAGTCGGCCTGTATTTTTATTTCGTCGCGGCGTAGACACAAATGATCAAACGAAACTGCTTGGAGGCGAAGTTTACCCTTGACCACAAATACAAGTGGTTGCTACCCAGATAATATTTGATTGAAGTCGGAAGTGTAGTTGCATAAGTCGTACGTGAACGGCAATAGAAGTCCTTAACACCTTCAATGGTTGAAAAGTAGCAATGTTTTTATTGACAATTATTTGGGAAAAAAATATATATTATATTATATTACCATTATTATTATTGGCACTAAACAGTTGTTCCATAAGTCAGTTAAACGTGACATCGGATCGTAAGGCTATAACATGCTTAACTGTTCTAACGATTTTTCCTTCGCTAAGCAAATAATTACACATAATATATGTATCTAAAACCAATGCTTCGTTAGGCGTTGCCAAATTCTGTAATAATTTTGAAATTTCGCTCAGACATAAGCACTTTATATTAAGTCAAAGTAAGATAAATCCGAAGAAAATTATTATTAAATGAATACCACGTACCCACTTGTTTTACGATTAATCCAATCAAACTGTTGCGAATGCAATTCTCGGCAAAAGTTAGTTACCCAACCTCCAAATAGGTGTGCATATTTTTGTATGTAGGTGATGGCCATGACACAAATGTAAGCAACGACATTATTTTTGCAAAGATATAGAATATATAACTGTGATATTCAGATGTAAAAAGTGGAAACGCAACAAACGTAGCGTTATTCATAGAATCATAAACAATCTCCCAGCTAAAAAATACTTATGTATGTATGCTTGAAAAGACGACGAGGAAGGGGAAGTTGTAAGCTGACGGTGCAGCAGCCATAATCCGCTTTTACAAAATAGTCGCTTTGCTTTGGGTGGCTTTTTCCTGAGGTAAACGATGTTCATAACTCACTGACAATGTCAACTTGAGGTGCTCACGCATTTTTTCCTATTGCAGCGTTGCCAAGGAGTGTCGTTGGCTGCCAGAATAGCTGACTTACTGACTGACTGAAGGGCTGTTCGCTATGACTAAGGCGCTAAAGGACGTGCTCAACGAAACCCAAGCGATAAATGCCCGCATTAAGGCAACAACAATAGTAACCTCAATACAAGTGACAACGACAAAGGCTACTACATGGAAAATTACATTGCCAACAATAAATATGACAACTGAACTAAATGCACAGAAGCAAGAGTATAACAAATTCAAGTACATTTGAGCGAGCAGCAGCATGGCGGCCAAACAAATTATCCTCTTGCTTTTTTATTATTGCCGACAATTTATTTAAGAAAATTGAAATACACACCATTTACCTGAGCCCTTGACAACAACAAAAAACAAATGAACTATTTGCCGAGTTAGCTAGATTCAGAAAATCCAAATGTCATACTCTTCTATTCGCAGTTGTTTGTACTTGTACATATGTATGTGCGAGCATACCAGTGTATATGTATACGTAAAGCACATATATACATATGTAGTTGCACGAACCTAAATATCCTCGTATATATATGTACATATATTCTCATTCCTGCTTCCGGCATTTAAGCTCATTGCCATCTGCGCACGATTATAACCTTGACGCGTGTTGGTCTACTCAAAGCGTATCTTTTGTTATTGTCCTTTTTTTTCCATGCGTTTTTGTGGCAGAAAAACTCATTTATTTATTATGCGTCATTTTACCAAGTATTTACACAGCAAATGAAAATTTCACTAACAGCAAGCAAAAAAAAGTAACTTGGTATATCAAAAAACAACCACTTCTTTTAATCAGCGAGACAACAAGTGAATGCGAAACAAGAAATGAGAACTTGTAAGAATATTATGTAGTTTCAAAGGAAAGAAATTGACTGCAATATAAAAAAATGGCTACTCTGCACGTAGTTACCTGCAAAGTCAACAATCGCCTTATCTTGGTGGCCAATCTTTTGATTAAAATTGGCGGCGATGAAGGTAGAATGAAATGAACGTTTTTGGGCAAATGATCATTTATGATTATTACTGCCATTTCTGTCATGCGTATGTTTCCGAATTAAAGCTTTCTTAGATGCTTATTTGGGCACATACCGATGAGAATACATTCACAGGTACATATACATATACATTATATATCTATTTACATTGCTTACATAGAGAATGTTTGTAGCGCCTTGACTCAAACGATATTAAGCTGATTTCAATATTTTATTTTTACCACAAAGTACTTGTGGCAAAAAATTGAATATCATACTAGTCTTCAAACAAATTAATATGAAGATATCATTAAAAATTAAGCAAGAGAAGTGCCTGAGTTCGAATATGCCGAAGACATAGCCTTTTTAAGCGAGACGTCTTCGTAAAGACTGTAAGTACATCTTCCTCATATTTTTGTGTGCCAATATACGAGGACGGTTCAATAAGTACATACCTTTGTTTGATGACAGAGAGCATTCCTGAGGGAAGTTGGTATTAGCATCGTGTACTGCCATCTATCTTACGACGGAAAAACAAATTTCAGACTAATTGATAAGTTAGTTTGAATTTCGCAGCTATTCGTGTTAGGACGTGTTTCATGATTTATTCGGTAGATTCGGTGATTCGGTAGTTCGCTTTTTGTTTTTGGATGGAAAAAAAGCGAGGAGATAAAAGCAAAGTTGACTACAGTTAGATGAGGAGCGACCAGGATGCCCGGAAATCATTCAAAAAGTCCACGACATTATCCTCGCTAATCGACAAACGAAAGTGCGCGAAGTAGCAGAGGCCATAGGTGGGTCGATCGGAACGGCTATTAATATTTTATATGGTAAGTAGGCGATAAAAAAATGGGATCGGCACCGCTCAGTGGATGGGTGCCGCGATTACGCACGATGGACAACAAGCGGATGCGGCTGTTAACTTTGAAGCAGTGTTTGGAGCAATTTTTCGAGTTGCCATCGTTAATGAAATCTGGATTCATTATTACACAAAATTGGGAAATATTGAAAACCTATGCCCAAAGTGGTGAGTCTTCTTCTTCTTTTCTGATTTTCACATCGGTGGCTACGTCAATAAGCAAAATTGTCGAATTTGGGACTTAGAAAATCCACCCGTTACTGTAGAGAAGCAAATGCATCCACAACGAGTCATGATGCGGTTTTTGGTCTGGCGGCATCATCGGGCCATTTTTTTTCGAAAATTAGCGAGGAGACGCGGTTACAGTAAATGGCGAGCGTTACCGTGACATGCTCAACGAGTTATTTCCAAAAATTTAAGAGGTTTCAAAAGGACGGTGCAACTTGTCACACTGCCAAAGTTATAATCGAACTTTTGGCTACCGTTTTTGAAAACCGAATAATCAGACGAAATTCCGATATCAATTGGCCGCCTCGGAGCTGTGATTTAAGCCCGTTGGACTATTTTTTGTGGGGAGCCGTTAAGGATGAATGCTATGCGAACCATCCAGAGACGATTGATGCTTTAAAACATGAAATCGAAGTTGCCATTCATGAAATTGGAGCTCAAACAATCGAAAATGTGCTTAAAAATTGGGTAGATCGAATGGCCTACTGTAAAGCCAGTCGTGGCACTCATTTGAACGATATTATTTTTTATTCATAAATGACAATGTTCAATCTTCAAAATAAAAAAAAGTTTGAAAAAATATTGATTACTTTTTTTTTTTATAGCCGATTCAAAAAGCAAATGTTACATGGCCCACCCTATATTATACACTGAACAATTTCTCACCAGCCACACTCGATGGAGGAGTACGTAGGAGCAGATAGATATTTTAAAGCATTTCAACTGAAAATGTGGGCTTTGATATCAGTATTCAAAAATTTTAACATTTATTGGCATAATAAAATTTAAGTAACCAGAGTTCAGCTAAATTTTTTTTTTTTTGCTGAGACCGAACCTAAGACGCACTGAATTTTCTTAAAAAAAAGTACTGAAGATAATCGTTAAACACCGAGGAACGTTTAGTTATTGGTTTTATAAATACCTGATATTTCATTTTGCCAAATTTAGGAAAATGCGAAGTACTAATTTTTCAAGTATTATTCCAAGAGGGGGATAGAGGAAAGAGCATTCTGTACAAACAAGTACGAATTATGTTATTAAAAAATACTTATATAATTACTCCAAATATTTTTTAAAGGAATTGCTTGAGATCAGCTAGTGAGTACACATATTTTCCAAAGCTCGAAGGTTGAAATATGTACATATGTATATTTTTTTATGACTGGACCTTGTGCAATTACAGAATAATTTCTTTGTTCGCACAAGGGGATCCAGAAAAATCGGGTGCAAATTCAGGCATTCTTCGTATAGGAATGATTGGCCTTACCCTCGATCAGGCATAAGGTTTAATTTTTATTAATGAAATGACTTATTTTTAAATGTAGAGTCAAACACGCAAAATCTACTAAATATGTCAGACTTAATCGAATATATTTTTATCAAAAAGTTCCGGTATATAATCAGAATAAATATTCAAAATATAGGGGTTTTCAGTAAGAGCGCTTCAACTTTTGAACTTTTTTGAATAAAACACAAACAGTTTGACTTTTTTATCTAATTTTTTTTTTATTATCGAGTTTGAACATATACATTTAAGTATGAAATTCGATTTCTTTTGCATGACCACCGCGTGCACGTTTTACGAAGTCCAATCGTTGAACCCAATTTTCGACCACTCTTTTGCATAAATCGGCCGAAATTCCAGCAATTTCGCGTTCAATATTGGCTCTGAGCTCACAAATCGTCGCCGGCTTGTTACTGAAGACCAATGACTTCACATAACCCGTTGCTCAAGTGTGTAGCGTTCCATGATAAAATGTATACTAATGAAGTTTACAAATGACAAGCGAAAAATAAAAAATATTGCGTAGTTCGCCCTCCCTATCGGAAAAAATTTGAAGCGCACCTATTGAATAACCCTATACATTTTAATCCTCAAAAGTGATTTTATCGCCTTCAAAGTACTTTACAGTAACTGCAACGCACTTATGCCAGCGTTTAACCCAGCTCTCGAGACGTTTCTGGTATTCTATTTTCGGTGTTGCCATCAGAGCCGCCTTCAATATTTCCATTACTTCCTTTAGGCTGTTAAATGCGTTCTCGTAGTGCCATAGACATAGCCATATCAGATGAATTCGAGGGATGTTCGTTCATGGTCAAAAATTCACGGATAATGATGGCAATGTGCGACAGTAAGCTGTCATAGGGCAAAATCCATGACTTGTTTTCCCACAAATCCCTTCTTTTATGGTGAATTGCTTTACGTCAATGTCTCATAACACCCAAATAATACTCCTTATTAACAGTCTCACCGCCTGGAAGATTTGGTGGTGTCCATTTTATGCATTCATTGTAATCCACAAACATCGTGAGCATCGCTTTCTCATTTGACAGAAAACGACATGGTGCTTTTGCTATTGGTTCATTCGGAACTCTCAGTTGCCATTCACTCGCCTGTTGCCAGAATTTCTGGATTGCGTGGCGTACCCATAAACACCTACATCTCGTCTCCAGTCTTTGGCGATATCAAAGCGGTTCCTCTTTATCATGAAGTCCATATCCGCTGGCACCAAAAACCAGTTCTGTAGCAACACGGTGCAAACCTAAATTACTAACTACAATGTCCTGAACTATGGATCTGTGCAATGTTTAAGTACTCGTTCATCTCTCTGGTGGTAATTTGGGCTTATTCATCAACTTTTCTTTCACTTTATAGATGTTTTCATCAGTTTTCGATGTCGATGGCCGGCCACTATGTTCGCCCTCTTCGATTGACTCACAATCTCTTCTGAAGCGTTCATGCCACTCGTAAATGGCTGTTTTCTTTAGAGTATCATTATCGAAAAATGTTCCGACATTTGAATCCATTTTCACCATTGAATCCATTTTCAACACAAAATTGAATTCAAACTCTTTGTTGCAAATTCAAATCTATTTTTAAAACTATAATGAATCGAATACACTTGCTGAGGTAGATTTATTCAAGGCGGCGTAACATTTTCAAATGTTACGCAATAGCGAAAAAAATGTTGGTAGGAATGTTAATCACGATGTGGCAACTTAACAGAAAAAAATAGAAGTAAAGTCCGTTAACTTAGAGCGTCACCTGACGGTTGTTCTGTGAACCTTTTCAACAAGGTTTTATAATATTCAATATGTTTTGTATCATTTACTTCCACCTTCACAGCTTATGATATTGGACAATATCAAAGTCCATTTGTATTGTATTAATTGGATGGTTTCGCCAATTAAGAAAAACTGTAACATAAAAAACAGTAATCTTTCAATTTTCTTATAAACGAAAGAGGTAATTGACACTTCCTAGGTTGCAAACTTGGTATTGTTGGATTCTTTTGTTCGGTTAAATACAAAGCATTGCCCACGCATTTATGTACTTGTATTTTGGCATGTGAACATTCTTTTGAGTTACCAACAAATACCCAATTTCCCATTGAAAAAATGATATTGCACCACTCAATGCCAGCCAAATTACTACATTTCCATAAAATAAAATTAGGGTAAATAAACAGAGTGAAAGAGGAAAAATTCGAATGACTGTCTTTATGAAAGCGATAGCAAAAGTAATTTTAATACGCATGTACTCTGTTGATATCATCAAAAAGACAAATTCTAAGTCACGCACAATATGCGAGAAATAACAAAATACAGGCAAATAAATATTCACACATATGACATATGTGTGTACACATATATATACATATGTATCTTTGCTGGCATTCTCACATTTCATGGGTATTAAATGGGGTTGACATTTACATACATATGGAAATACCCAACTTTGACGAAATGTCACGCATTTACCCATGTACTTTCGGAGTATTACTTATAAATACATACATATAGACATATATTATGCCCCTTCCCCTTGTAGGCCTATATTAGGATGTGAACAGAACTATTATTCTAATGTTTTATAGTTTTTTTTATTGATATGCACGTACTTCTATAAAAAATGAAAATATAAAAAAATATACATAAGCAATTTTTGCTTCTTTTCATTTGAAAGAATTTTGTTGTCAAAATGAGATTTTTTCATAAAGCAAAAGCGCTTGTCTCAAGCTTTTAAAGCCACATCAGTCCTTTAAAGTCATTTATTTGTGAAAGGCATATTTTTTATTTTGTGGGCCTCTCTTTATTGTAAGGTAAAGGTTTTCCAATAAGAGGTGTTATTTCGATAAAAGATCAATGGTTTCGTTGCTTAGTGTGGCACGTAGCGCCGTCGTTACCGTCTAATCCCGGCCATAAAAATCATTAATCATCTCTCGATAGCGCAATCCATTCACCGTAACTCTTGCTCCAGCTTCATTTTCGAAAAAGTAAGGTCCAATAACTCCGCCGGACCATAAACCGCACCAAACAGTCACACGTTGAGGATAGAGAGACTTTTCAACAAGAACTCTTGGATTTTCTGAGTCCCAGATCCGACAAACGCAGCGCTTTCGGTTGGCCTGTGAGGACTTGGCTGAATAGATACACCGGAGAAGATCTGAGTCTGCAATTTATAGATGTTGAAGATGTTTGTAAGGAATAGATTTATTAACAACTGTAAAGGATCAATTGAGTAAAAATTCCGCTGCCAATGAACTTGGAATTCAGGGCAGAAAAATCCTAGGATTAAGATGGGAAATAGAAACTCCAACTACGAAAGATTTTCTCAGCTTATATGTACATAGATTGGTTCGTGATAATACTTCTATTCCAGATTTCGAGTGCTAAGCGTAGTGGCTAGAAAGATAGGTTAGAGCTTCAGAAGTCATCATCACTTGTGTTAAGCTTTCGAATGCCTTCAGGACTTCTTCATTTAGTGCTATAGTGTCAATGCTCTCCTTTTGTTAGAGTAGTGAGAAGTTTGCCGGTATTAAATTTTCTTTTCAATGATGGTAGCATACTTTTCACTTAGTCAATCTGTTGTATATAGTTTGCCAAAATTCCGTCGGAAGTCACACTAATTTTTAGCTTTTTAGGCACAATTTTTTGTTTACGAATTATCATTGCAAATAACCTTTAAGTTAGAGATTTACTCGTTGCTAAAAATATTTATGTCGACAATATACAGGGTGACCTTCACACTGCTTGTATCTGTAAAAGAGCTCATGACCTCAACGTCAAAATTGTTCTAATGACAGTTCAATATATTGTTTATAAGCCATCAAAAGCATTTGCGTCTCAGTTTTGTTGATTTTTTTTTCTGTGATTTTCTTATCTGATTGCGTTATATCTGGCTGGAAAATCACAACCATCCATTGTTCGTGAGCGCCGTCCCCTCAAAGTGAATAAAATGTTTGTGTATCGCACTATAAAACGCTACAATGATACTGGTAGCATTGCAAAACGCTACGGAGGTGGACCAAAAAAAACCGCAACAACGACAGAAAGTGAAGGCTCGACTTGAACGAAGATCCACGCCGAAGGGGAACAAAAATGGCGAAAGAACTGAAAATATCGCAAGACAGCATTCGACGCATATTGAAAAATGAGCTCAATATCAAGGCTTACAAGTTGCAAAAAGCACACGATCTTTCACCCCAGCCAAACAAAAGTTCGGTGCGAAAGAGCAAAGGAGTTGTTGAGCTTGCACGAACGTGGCGAGTTTCCTTACATTATGTTTTCTAATGAAAAAAATTTCCCAATTGAGCAGTTCATAAACACGCAAAACGATCGTGTTTGCTTGACCGAACGCTCATACGAGAATTTGAACTACGTATGGCCATTCGAGGCAATTTCCCATCGCAAGTAATGGTTTGGGCCGCAGTGGCCGCTGACGGACGCTCTCCAATCGTCTTATCGAGCCTGGTGTCAAAGTGAATGCGACTTATTATCGGGAAAATATTTTAGAAGCTGCTTTACAGCCGTGGACACGCAAA
>JAYXIM010050844.1:0-28428 GCA_037575425.1 Anastrepha fraterculus
CATTTCGATCGTAGACCATGGACGTTCCAACAGGACTCGGCACCGTCTCATAAAGTTCGTGTGAACCAAGAATGGTTAAAAAATCATGTTCCACACTTCATTTCGTCCACACAATGGCTTTCGAATTTGCCAGACGCAAATCCGATGGACTATTCTATCTGGTCCATTTTGGAGAGCAAGGTAAGGACTAAAAAATATGCCTGTATGGATACGTCTGAAAAAAGCGATTATACGAGAATGGGCCAAAATACCTCAAGATCACATTCGTGCAGCATGGAACTCATTTTTTGACCGCTTGAAGGCTATAGTCAAGGCAAAAGGTGGTCATATCGAGCTAAAGTGAATATTTGTTAAATTGTAATCATTTTTGAACAATTTTGTCTTTAGAATCAATAAAAACTAATTTGACACAAAAAAGTTATGGCGTTTTGTCATATCGTTCACCCTGTACAAATTATGTGTCAGGAAAAATTGGCGCGTTTTTAAGACGAATTAGAAGTCGCAAAAATTCATATCTCGCATTAATACCAGAAAATGTAGTTTTTGGAATGTCGGTATTTTAAATGAGTGAAATCTTAAAGTTGTGTAAAGTGTGACGTAAAATTTAACATATTTGATAGTAAAATTACAAAATAAAAGCATTCAATTCCAGACGTTAAAAGCGTTCGTTTCGGTAGCACATATATATACATTAATTATATTATATATGTTTTATTGAATAAAAAGTTTAATATTACATTGAGGTGCTTGGAAAGTAGAAAGTACAAAACTTGTGTAATAATCAATCTGAATCTAAATTTCGCACATTAAAATATTCACCGCTTTCTGGCAGTTGCGCATAATCCCTCTTCCTTGTAAAGCACAGCTTAGAAGCCGGTTTTGTGTAGTGAATCGCCACCCAGTAGCCTCCAGTTCCCTTTTTTTCAGATATAATCAATGTAAACTGAGTAAGAATACTGCTGCAAGCGTATCTTCCAGGCTATGACTTTATAGGCTCTTTTCTTACCCACATAACTTTGTGTCCCAAAATCCGATAAAAGCGTACAATTTCCAACAGAGTCAGTCTTCTTCTGATTTTGTACAATCTAAAACGATCCTTGATTTAGAATTTAACTGTCAATATGCAGGTTTAGGGGCTTGCTGGATTCCCATTTAAATTTTGTCTCTTTCCAGCAGCATAAAGCTGAATCCCCAATTTATAAGTAGTAGTAACATCCTAACCGTATTTAGGCATTTCTTTACTTATTAGGTTCTTTTTCGTTGAGAAATCGTTTAATTGGAGACGTTTTTTAATATCTATTTTGAGCGAATTTGAATTTGATAGCATCTGAATCATACTAAATGAATGTGTCCCCCTATGTCACGTATACGCAATGTAGTCCTCTTATATTCAATTCTGCCTACTGCAATTGCAAATGTCATTACCTTAGCAACAGCTGGGTACTACCACCAGGTGGTACTGCATCGAATACTTTCATAGCCGGAGCGTTTGTTTCCATTCGAAGACATTGTTAGCAAGAGGGATTGTTCGTTGGATTTCCAGGCTGATATTGTTATAGGTGTTAATGCGGGTTCCTAAATAAACGAAGTCTTTTACAACCTCGAAATCATAACTGTCAACAGTGGTGTGGGTGCCGATACGGTGCGAGTGTGCCGACTGTTTGTTTGCTGATAGGAGGTACTTCGATTTGTCCTCGTTTACAACCAGACCCATTCGCTTTGGCTCTTTATCAAATTGGAGAAGACAGAACAAACAATGCGGATGTTAAGGCCGATGATGTTAATATTATCTTCATAGGCTAACAATTGTACGCTTTTATAAAAAAATGCCTGACCGTTTAACTTCTCTCCAACACCACACTACAGCGAGTCACCCGCGTAACTAATATTTTTCCAATAAGCTCAATGCTTTCTTAATTTTGTGTCTAAATTTTAAGCAAATCCGATGAAAACTTACGGAGAAATAGAGCTTTAATTAACAGAATTTAGTAAAGGAAACCTCAATTAACTCGTAGGAAATACTATTTCTTACCAGATACCCTATTTTCTCCATACATTTAGATAAAGTATTTGTGATCGGAAGGAATATAATTAAATGTAATTTTCATCTAATTGCACATTCTTATGGTACATCGATTAAACTTATTTCGAAACACTGTATCCTACATATCCTGAAATCTCTTCCCGTTTTGCGGAAAAATATTCTAGTCCTCCACGTTCATTATTTCAAAATAAAATTCCTCTCGTATATATAGTATCAATACTTAAATAAATAAGTTCTTTTATAATACTTTAATTATAATTATGCTCAGGTGCTTCAACTTCTTATGTATTATATGTGTACTGAAAGGAAACATAAAACACGCTCCATATTCTAAAAAAAAGTATAGAAAACAAAGCAAAGAAAACATGATGTATGAAATTCAAATAAAAAATGGTCGGTATTGAACACATTGAATACCTTTGAAAAAGAACGGATTTGTATAAAGGAGGTATTTTTATTTGGTTTGGCATTTACAATTTATTAAAACTATTTTTTGACTACAATATCAATCAAGTGGCCATCATTATTTGCAATCACAATCTGCGTTTGTCATCACCTTCTCAAGCATTTCGGGTTTTATAGCATCGATTTCGGCATGAATGTTTGCGTTAAGCTGATCAATAGTCTGCGGTGTAAAGCGATACTTGGTTGAAATTGCACTGAATTGACGGATCGAAAACATGTATGCTGAAGTCGATCGGTTGGTGAATGACAAAGGTATTCAGCGTTTACAAACCGACATAAAAGGTGGCGCACCCTGTATATATGTACATATAGAGATTTATGAATTTATGAATTTAGTCCAAGAACCAAGTTTTACGTTGCATTTTTAGAAGAAATCCCGGTCTGGTACCCGAACACTATACTGATTCTAAGACTGTCTATCTCTACTTATTTCTATGTTTTCATCCTTTCTCGTATGCGAACACAGAGTTCGCGGTAAAGGAAAATCAAAATTTATTGCTGAGCAAAAATGTAAATAGAACAATATAATCTGTAAAAACAACCAACGATGTTTAATGACTGAAAAGAGAGTAAAATAACTAAAGTGATTAGTCGAATTTTAAATATGTACATTAGGGCGGGTCGATTTAAAAATCGCTCATTGCTCTGTGAAAATCGTATTCTAGGGATCAAAATAAGAAACTTTGCCGAAGGAACCATACCTCTAAAACGAATTCTGATGTCTCTTATTCGAATTCTGATGTCCCCCAATTTCAAAATATCACCATTTTTGGCCTTTACATGTAAAAATCCGCTAAATGGCTATGTTTTTTCTTTATTTTTATTTATTTATAATAATATTTATTATTTATTTATAATAATATCTATATTTTCTCTTAAGAAATTTATTTAGTCAGAACATATGTAAATGAAAAAATTAATTTAAGTGAGTTATAGAAAAGAAACTATAAAGTTCGACCCAAATTGGGGGACATCAGAGTTCGTTTTAGAGGTATGGTTCCTTCGGCAAAGTTTCTTATTTTGATCCCGAGAATATGATTTTCACAGAGCAATGGGCGATTTTTTGCCTCCCCACAAATCGACCCGGCCTAATGTATATATATATATAATTGGCGCGTAGACTTCTGTTAGGTATTTGGCCGAGCTCCTCCTCCTATTTGTGGTGTGCGTCTTGATGTTGTTCCACAAATGGAGGGACCTACAGTTTTAAGCCAACTCCGAACACAAGTATTTTTTATGAGGCACTTTTTCATGGCAGAAATACAGTCGGAGGTTTGCCATTGCCTGCCGAGGGGCGACCGCTATTAAAAATTTTTTTTTCTTTATTTTGGTGTTTCACCGAGACTCGAACCTACGTTCTCTCTGAATTCCGAATGGTAGTCACGCACTAACCCCTCGGCTATAAAAATTAACACAACAAACTTTTGTTTCGTTTCGGTGGCATAACTTTTTTGAAGTATGCACCCTAACGTACTGCTTTAAAATTAAATTCAATGACCCGCAATAACGGTCATGTAACTTTAGTCGCTCTGCCTTCACCCTCACATTCAACATTTTGTATCTCACTCGAATTTGTATTTTAATTCATTAATAATGCAACATGTGCAAAACTTTTAATTTTTACAGCATTAAATGCTTTGCTACACTCCTTCCACCGCGTCAACTCCCCGCTGATTGTCATACTCGTGCACTGACTCCTCCTGCGAGTGTACGTTTCTGCGGCAATGCATTGGAACGAGGCGCAGACATTGCAATCGCAATTTCCGTTAATTCCAGCCTCAAAAATGTCAACTCACCGCTGACGTTTTGCTGCTCCTCTAGCCTTACACATGCATTTGTATGTATATCCAACGTTGCAGCAGCCGTTGTTGCTGTTGCAGCAATTAGCGCCACACTCGTTTCAGCTGTTGTTGGATTTGTTGGTGTAAAAAACCGCGAACCAACCTTTAATGCCAGCAACGTTAATGGAACATCGGGCCGCAACAAATCGTCGTGGCAGCAAAAGCATCAGCGCATGTATGTGCATACATATTTACATTCGATAACCCACGTATTCATCCCTCAAACCAGAGACTAACCGGGCAAGCACGCAGTAACGCAGATATTTGTATGCAGCAGACAATTGAAGTGATGGAGAGCCGAACAGATAACCTTGCAACCTGTAGCTGTATTGGTCGCTGCTGCAGTAAGGTTGAGATTCAGTGACAAAGCCACTCGTACACGTGTGCACATTTGCACAATTTGCCAGCAGCGTCTGACCGCAATGTCTGTTGCAATTTATTTTTGATGTGTAGCAACTGTTCTATTAACAGCAACAACGAAATATACAGACAGAAAATACACATACATATGCAGAGATATCGCCCTATATGCCATTTGTAAACGGCCCGTGTTGCCAACAACCTTCAGGCCATTCGCTTGTGCATATGTAAAATATATGTATATGTTTACCGATTTATAAAAATGCAACCGCATTTGCTTATTGGCTGCTCATTCGGATGTGACCCAACTCATCACAAGCCATGGCAAAATTGCACTGATCACAGTAATAGCTCGAAGGTCAATTCAATGCAGTTATCCCGATGTAAATTTAAGCTTTTATTTAAATTAATTATAAACCAAAACCCTTTGAGTACATTTTTACAACTCAAATGCTTTTTATTGAATGGTTACAGGTTAAATTAAGATGTGATGGTCAGGCAAACATAACATTCAAATAGACCTAAATGAAACCATTTAATGCAGTTGTGAAATAAATAAATTGTAGGGAATATTCTTGGAATAATTACGCATTAAAGCTGATCAGTGGTAATCATAGATGCACCCAGCCTTCATTTGAGGGTCCTAAAAGGTCAAAATCCAGAAGCCTAGAAGCCAGAACGGATTGTCTGATAGTACTACGGCTCAATGCAAGATAAACTCAGCCCTCTTCGTTTCTATGTTTAAACGCTCAGTTTTCAAGGGTTGAGCTTAGTTTAAAATATATAAATTATAAATAAATTCGCTTCTGACTAAATTCTAAATACCCACGCTGAGTTTAGTAAAAGTTAATTTGGGCTGGCTCATAGCCAATGATCTAATAATAAAGGCGGATCAATTTAGAGTTGTCGGATTTTAAATTAAAATAAAAAAACGAATGTTCAAATTGATTGGTCAATATTTATTATTTTTGTGTAGGACCGTTCATGGCATTTATTTTTTAAAGCTGATCCCCTCCAAATATTGGCTGCAACTGCGCCGTAATTCGACCATCCGTAAACACCAATTTTGAATGACTTGCTGGGGGACTTCGATCGGTATCTCGTAAATAACTTTAGCCAATGTTGGCTTCCGATGCCCCAATTAAAACTGATTTATCGCACCACATTGTTTCATGGCAAGTAGCACCGTCTTGGTGGAAAGCGTGTTGAAGAGGTTTCAATTGCGGCATCAAAAAGTCGTTTATCATGGCGCGATAGCGTTCGCCATTCACTGTTACATTGGCGCAAGCCTCGTCTTTGAAGAAATATTCGCCGATGATTCTTTCTTTCTCTGTTCTTGTATGTTTTTGGGTTGCTATTCAGCTCAAATACGGCAATTTTGCTTATTGAGTAGCTATTAAGACAAAAATTGGGCTCATCGCTAAACGGTTATGTACACAATAAGTTGGCCTGAGCGCGCGATGAACACTTTTTACAGATTTTCGTAATACAATTGTATGATTTGTAAACGCTGTTGAGGCGTAAGTCTTTCCCTGATGAAATGTCAATGAATACTGAAAAAATGTATGTATTTAGTTTGACAATAGTTACCCGTGATCTGTCAAAAACCCTTAGTGGAAAAATTACCTCCGATCTGACCCCCCTTTATTAGATGGACTAACGGAAATTTAGATGGAAATATAGATGTGGGCACAGTTTTATCCGATCTGAATTATATTTAAGTCGAATCTAAACGAGGTGGTGGGACTTATTTAGCCGTTATGGAGTTTAATGTATAACCTTTATGCATTTACAAAAAAGTATGCGTGGCATAGTCGATTTTGAAAAATTTTACTTTTTTATTTATTTAATTGGAGCAGCAAGGGCATTTAAGAGACCGCTCAACTGCCGCTTAAATGTGGGAAAGACTGAAAAGTGTATACGCAGAGAAAAGTACTCTTAGAAGAATTTATGAATGAAATGGATCAAGCAGAATTTGTTTCCGACTTTGAAGCTAGATAACTTGGATAGCACACCCATTGAAGCAGAATTATTCTTCGCAGTCTACGTCCAAAGTGCGATCAAGTGAGAACTGCCACACACAGATCAAAGAATTGAAAAATTGACAGGTCATCTTATTACCGAAGAAGCGATTATGAATTTAATGCCCCAAGCAGAAATAAAAGCAAAAGCAGCGGAAATGAAAACAGCAGCCCACGCCCCACAGTCATGGAAGCGTACTCGTCATACACATGCATTCTCTTCTGATTATGCATTAGTAAATAAGCTGGAAATAAAGAGGTCGTATATTTAACCCTCTTCATGTTGCCTCTTGATTGTACCACTCATCTAGCATTCAAAAGGGCCAAGCTGGCTCGTGCGAGCTACTATGGTGCACTATACTTAGTCCTGTCATAAGTTCTGTTACAAGTTAAGTCCGTTGTAGATGTAAAATTATAATAGTTTTTTAATGCATTAAGTTTAATTTAATCATGTAAATATTAAGAAAAAATTTTATTTTCATTCCAAGTGGTGACCATTTGCTTTTACACAAACCTTCAAACGATTAGACCATTGAGATATTACAGCACGCACGGTTTCCATGGGTATTGACGTCGCTGCTCGAACCAAAGATTGCTTGAGACTCTCCAAATTTCTGTGAGGTCTTCGAAAGGCGATGTTCTCCAATTCTGAACACAAACTGTAGTCCAGTGGATTCAGATTTGGGCTTCCAGACGGCGGCTATGAACCCAGGAATATTGTTATCTAGCCGCTACTGGGAGGTTTAAGAATTATGGACTAAAGCGGAATCTTGCTCGAAAATCAATTGAAGATTGTACTGCTCCGTTGCTTCACCACGCCTTCTTAGACATCCCCCTGGTTTACTTAACACTTTTTTCGCAGAAATGAAGAGATGTAACGCCTTTACAAGACGCTCCCCACCAAACCATTACGGGACTGGATGGTGGCCACGCTGAATCTTTGAAACAACATGTGTCTTTAGAAGTGTTACCATAGATTTTGAAAATTTTTTCATGGCCGTTGACCGCGTGCCACCGAACATCTGTCGAGTCTAACTTTCTTCAATAAATATTAAGTTATTTCAGCGATTTGTAAATTTCACTTGCTATTTTACCACACTTTTGTAATACGATTTCCTTTAGCTTCCAACTCCATTCTTAGCAAGCGAAATTTACCAGGAAACTGAGTATAACTTATGAGTAGACAATGCATTCGAACAATATCAGAGATAACGGAACTTTTTTCTGCGACTCTGTTCTCGCCGTATGCATTGTAAAATTTGTTACAGAATTAATGGCAAGACTTAGTATGTACATACAGTTTTTCCTCGATTACCTCCTCATTTTACAGCCCTTCTTCTTGTTGTAAAACACATTGCAAATGAGTTCTGCCTCAAATTCATTATAAAGATTTTATAAGTAGCTTTTGCGTGGCATAAATAAACTCGGAGGTTTGCCAATGCCTGCCGAGGAACGATCGCTATTAGAACAAACTTTTTCTATCATTTTGGTGTTTCATGCACGGAGACTCGAACATACGCACTACCGAATGGTAGTCACACACTAACTCATTCGGCTACGGCGAGCACCAAATAAGCCAATTTTAAACTAAAAAAAATATTTTCTATGTTAGGCCCGGGACTTTTCAGCCCATGTGCTATGTATGCAGTCAGATGAAAGTCAGCGCAACAGCTTAAATATCTGCGGGAAATATCGACTTTCCCATACTCGAAAAGCTCAAAGAATACGTACCAATAAACATCTAATATCTCATTTGCTATATTCATTTTATTTTCTTAATTTTAGAAAAATGTTGTGGTTTTCTGTAGAAGGCTTTACTCATAGTTTTTAATATAATTGTACATATCAACAATGATTATGGCTTATTCTACCTCCATATCAAAAAGGAAAACTTTTTCAAAATTTCAATCAAAGTTTCAACAAATTCCGACCAATCCTTCTATTTTTGTCCATCGTTTGTTGAAGTAGGCGCACTACATGCCGTTACGGTAAGCCATGCCATCCGTTGCGCTTAATAATCGATTTACTGCAAAATATATATGGTGATAACTTTCTTTCAAGAAGCGGCCCTGTTCACTGGCCCCCTCGTTCGTGCTATTTACCGCGTCTGCAAAACTTTTTTGGGGGCTATGTTAAGTCATTGGCTTATGCTGACAAACCAGCAACTCTCGAAACATTGAAAGTCAATATTCAAGCCACCATTGACACCATACCGCTAGATTTATTGGAAAAAGTAGTCAAAATTTGGACTGATTGAATGGGCGATGTAACTCGTAGCTACGACAGTTATATGCCGGATATTTATTTAAAAAAAATAATTGCCATTCATGGCAATTTCAATTGTCCACCAGATTTTAATAAAAAAATTATTCCAATAGTATTTCTATTTTGTATTATCATTTTAGGTTCTCAAACTCTTAAGAAACTCCCGATATTATTGTGACGTCGTTGCAACAGCAGGTACTTCGCCTCGCCCTCAGTTCAGAAAACGCAAAACTAAAGACGCGGCCGTTAAGCCCGGTGATACTAACATTAGACCTATCAAGCTAACCAAACCGGTCATTTTGACCGGTGCGATATTTAGTGCGCAAATAAAAAATAAGAGAAAATATATTTCATTCTAATATTGCAGGTTCATGCTACACATATACATACATATGTATGTATGTGCATCTACTTAACACACAAAAAAGTTATCAGACGTTACTTTTCTTCCCGCTCCAGTGAATTGTTCAATAAATTCTAGGACAACAAACTTAATCAAAGGAAATTACGACGGCATTGTTTCGTCATCTTCCAAATACGGGAATCTATTAAAAATAAATTTTCATTGTAGATCAAATGCCAACCAAAATTTTATTCCAAGATTGTGGGGTTTGTTTGGTTTGCACTACGTGGATCGGCATTTTGCTTTTGTAGGGAACAATTGTTTATCGATCGTGAGGTTTTGTCCAGGTGTGTAGCAATTCGGAATGAACAAAAACGAATGAATGAACTCCAAACATTTCATGTCAAAGCCAATCAAACGTGAACTCCTTTCATTCCCTTTATCGGAGCGAATAAATTGTAAAATGTTCGTAAACTCGTTTCTGTGTGCATTTCGAATATATACCATAAATATTATAAAACCTGTAATTACATTTTTAGCGAATAGCGCCATCGCCGTAGTGACTGCTTGAAATATGATATATATGTACATAGATCCTGAGAAGTTTTCATATTGTTCTTATTTTGAAGACCTGTCAGTATATGTAGATATACATAAGTATATCACAAGAAGTCAAAATAACTAGAATATTATCAAATACATGAAATTAGAAAAAGTCATAATATTATTAAAAACTATGAAATGAAGTTGACAGAGAAAAACGTGCGATTAATTTATACGACTGATCATTTTGACCGGTCGGTAGTTCTAATGTTAATATTCTTACGAATTTTTTTTACGTTAAAATTCAAATAAATCTCTTACAATAAAGTGCTTGCTTTAAAGTACGTCCACATATGCAATAATTCCACAAAATTAATATACCCGTTCATATATGGCTGATTACTTCCGGTTTTTTCTTGGAACTTCAAGATATATTTCGTTCTGCTTTTTGCTGCATAATAGTCCCCCTCAAGGGCTACGACGCCAGTGCTAACTCAGGTTAGTGTCGTTCGAAACTTTCCCGTAAACGCAACCAAACAAAAATGAGTGAGAAGTACGCAAAGCGTTTCGAGGCGGTATTTTCATGCACGCATTCGAAAGGGCCGAAATTATCTTACGCCGCGGCTCCAAAAGTAATTAAAAAATCAAAAAAGTTCATTGAGATGTGGAATCAGCGGTATAAGGTGTACAAAAATGTTGTTGACTTTTCCCAGCGCGCTTGAAACGAGTGACCAAAAAAAGGCAGAATAAGGTGAACGTTCCACTTTTTAAGCGGGACCCTTCTTTGTGACTACGCCAAGTTCTCGCTAAAAAGGATATAGATGTGAGTATCAACACCATCGAACGTCGACTGAAGGAGGCGAACATATCCTACCGTCCCAAATCAACAAACCACTGCTCTCAGAAAAACGCATTGAGAAGCTACAAAACAAAAAAATGGTGACAGTATTGGACTGACCTTCCCAGTCCCCAGACACCAACCCCATTGAAAATGTGTAGGGAATTATGAAAACGTATCTTGCCGGAAGGCCAGTCCATCATTGAAAGCAACTCGTGAGCCAAGTTTACTGGTTCAAAGCATGAAGGATATGCCAGACTATACCCGACAACATTCGAAAAAATAATAATCTACTACACAAAAAGCACACCCTGTGTATGCAACACCCGATTATTTCATAGTCTCAGATTTCGGGAGAGAAATTTCGTATGGGAAATCCCGCTTTTTAATTCCAGATTGGGAGTTAAATACGAAAAAGTAGATAATCTACTTACATGTGAACGAGTTTTTACTTTGTTTCCAACACTCTACTTCTAAATGTAGACGTTCATCTTAAGACTGAATCACTCTATGACCCTTCGTTTATTTGCTTACACGTTTAACTTACTACTGAATACCCCATGCGCATGCACCTCAGTTTATATACATGTGCGTAATGACTATCGTAATTTCTAGATCTGGCAGCACGTAACTTCTGGCGAGTTCGGAGTCGTCGTTTCGTCGAACTCATCTAGCGGTAGATCCAGAAAGCGTGCACTGTCTCGCTATCTGCTGTCGCCATCAAGGCTAATTCCTGTTTTTGTTTCGGCCTCTATTCGCTATTGTTGCCAGTCGGTTCGCAAAATTTCGCGATTGCAACAATATTATAGCCGTCTGTATTTGTACCATCTTAGAAACCAATAGCGCCTGAGCGATTGAGTTCTGCCACTAGAACAATCTTCACTAGGACCAGCAACAAGTCAAAGAAGTCATCCTTTTTTATTTTTATTTTTCATGAAATTTTTGCTATTTTTATGGTTTTTCATTGAAATTTATCCGTTCTACTATTTTTATGGCTGATAAATCGAATTTGCGATGTCTATTTCATTGTAAAATTTTTGTTTGAAAAAAAATCATTATCGTGAGAAAAGATTTTCTAAGAAACCATTCTATTATTTTTCATTTAATGACATCAAAAAGTAATTCCTTGACCTCAAAAATAGTTAGATACCATTAATTTGCGGAAAAAGACATTTTTCATCGGATAGTCCCAAAGTACTTCGGCAACTTTGAATATCTATATAAAAAAATGTATATTTTATATTATATGTATGTAAGTCAAAAAGTTCTTTGGAATTTTGTTACGGGGGGCGGATGCTATCATTTACTTTAGGCGTCATCAAATACGGAGACGCAAGCTTCCATTTTGTAGCACAGTGTTATTATTACTCTGTTGCTTTATGAAATTTTAATTTCACATCTAAAAGCATAAGCGTAAATAGAAGTATCGTTAGGAACTTTCTATGCGTTCCTGCTAACTGGAAAGCAATTGGCATAGCTAATAAATAATTGAGCGAATAAGTGAATGATTAGTGTGTGACTGAGTGAATAACCAAATCGATTGATACCCACGATAAAGCTCAATCGCGTTGCCGTTTTGATTATCTCTCATCACCCAGCTTTCAAATTAATGAATTAAAATCACAATTAACATTGACATTGCAACACACAAGGATGCAAAGTTCTGTAACCACATCCGAGCTTAAGTACACTGCGAAAGGGTAGATAGTTAAACGGTAATAGTGCCAATTTTCGGTGGCAATTCATGCCAATTTGTGAATTTGCGCTGCTTTTATTGTTCGACGTTTAAAACCACACACAATAGATAACAACGGCAATAAAATTTGCACCATTGACAATACCATCCGGACAATGGACATACAACAATAAAGTGCCCGAAATTGCTATTAAAAGCAACAACAACAAGTAGTGTGCACGAATGGAGTGCGTAGGCAATGAATTACACACACGCAAACATATTTGTGTTCGTTCAGAAATGCCTACACATGAATATTGCGTTTTACATTGTATTGTGGTATGCTCGCATACATACATATCTATAAGTATGTACATGTATAAGGAGTGGTAATAGGATAATATTACGTGTCATACCCACAACGAAAAAATTCTTCAAAGGACTCAATAATTGTGATTTATATTCTAACTATAAATGAGGGTAGCATCAAAACGAATTGCTGAAAATCGAGACGAATTAAGATTGAGTTTCCAACCTAATAGAGAAATCTATTCACTGACAGTATTATGGAGTTAGTTCAAACTAAATCCTTCACAGAGAGCTGCTATATGTATATTGGACAAGGATTATATGATAATAATTGCAGTGTCCTTTGAGGAACCTCAGTACCTCAGGACTAGGTAACAGCATTAGATATTGGGGCTCCCGTTAACCGTTTGCTGCATGAATTAATATAGCGTTGAAAAAAAATTAGTTCACGTTGGAAATAACATTATTTAATTAACAATAAGTCATGTTAAAAGAAAAATAATGAACAAGTTTTATACTTTTCTTACGGAAAAATATATAAAAACTAGTTTAAATTATAGTTTAAAAGCGACATACGAACGGTTGGTATACCAACTCCATGCAAATATTTCTTTTATCAACAAGTTGTTAAGTTTTACTGTTTTATAGTTTTGTGAAAATGAATCAATGGCCCTTCAAATCGGCTTTTTTACACACTTGCGCAAAAGTGAGGCTATTTCGAAATGTCATAACATCATAGACAACTTTTTTGGGTTTTATTATAGATAAATATATATTTCATGTATTAAATCAGTTTGAATTATTTTGTAATACTTAATTTGGAAATTGAATAAAAACTGCAACACCATACATAGGCTCGAATGCGGTAAAGGGTTAATGAGGTACATCAATATTTCAATTGAGAGAAGTTGCAATGGTTTGTAATTGATATTTCTATCTTACCAAGAAAAGTACTTTAGCAAGTTATGTACTCTTTGATGGTTGGCATAACTCCGTATATTTGCTATGCAATTCTAACAAATCTAAATAATTTCAAAATTTAGGCCATCATAAACCTTTGAGTTTACACGCACATTTGAGTATTTTCTAAAAACTAAAGAAATATAAATAAAAGCGAGCCGCAAGCGCTCGTTTTCTCTAATTTTAGCGGAACAAGTTATATATATTATCTTTATCCACTGATTGGCTTATGTTTCAAATTAAATTAAATCGCTTTTTATGATAGAATAAATTGATCTTGCATACAGGGTTGCCCATATTCGACGGACCCATATGTCAATCAAAGAAAAACACAAGTTTTTTGATGTTGACGATAATAATCATTTTATTTGGTTCAAGTAGATTTGTTAACATCACTTTTTGAATATGATGAATTTTGAGAGATTCAAATGGCTGCCTTGAGCCTGTACGGCGTATTGCTCCCGTTTTGCAGCATTTTCCATAGTTTTAGCTAACATTTCGGCTGGAATAGTGGCTATTTCCTCACGGATGTTGTTCTTGAGCTCTTCTATGGACTTTGGGTTATTAATATAAACCTTTGATTTTAAATATCCCCACACGAAGAAGTCAGGTGGCGTTAAATCGGGCGTACGCGGTGGCCAGTCAAATCGGACCCGATGGGTCCGTCGAATATGGGCAACCCTGTATGTAATGCATTTCGTACGGTTTTCATATATTTTCTTCCAAAGTCATGGTGGTTGTGGTGGTGGAGGTGTTGTCTGAGTTACACAGCCCAGACCCAATTAACACAAAATATGCCATTTTAACACACCATTTGTAGAACCACTAGGTTTTGTTAGTCGAACCATCTTGATTTTAGTATGAAGCTGACATAGGCAAATTATCTTATTTCCTTTTCTACAATTTCTTTGAAGTTAACCATCGAGAACTCCCCAGCAATCTATGTCCTAGAGCAACCAGATTTGGGCACTCACACAGATACTGAAAAACTTTTTTCTTTCAGCTTTTCAGCTTCTACATCTGTCGTTATGCGGCCACCCTATCTTCCTGGCATGGTCTCTCAAAGGCCAATTGCTGGTTATTGTTGACGTAATTCTGAATATGACTGCTCGTGGCTTTCTAACAACTCGTCAGTTCTTAATAAGTTGAAATCGGCCACGTTTGTTTAGTTATTATGCGTACATCCGTATTAGTCCATCTGTTTACGGCCTGGTTCTGGAGTAGCGAGAAGAAGTGCAAAAAGCACTCGCTTTGGGGACAGCTTATTTCTACCGCTTCAGATTCATCTCATTTTCATTTCCTTCTACGTATATCCCCATGGCCAGGCACCCAGAAGAGACTAATGTCTGTCGTGCGCGCTAAAGCATTAGGTTTTTCTTTGCATAGTCTGACGATTTGTGAATTGGTTATAGGGACCTTAAAGCAAAGATACACACATACTTACTTTTGATAGTTGTTGCGGGTGGTTTATATTTATCCTGCAAGCACGTTGGCAGCGGCGAATATCGCAGGCAATGGAACGATGAGCTGTATGAGCTTTACGACGACATAGACATAGCGCAGCGAATAAAGATCCAGCGGCTACGCTGGCTGGGTCATGTTGTCCGAATGGATACAAACGCTCTGGCTCTGATAGTAATCGATGCGGTACCAGCTGGTGGTAGCAGAGGAAGAGGAAGGCCTCCTCTGCGTTGGAAAGATCAGGTGGAGAAGGACTTGGCTTCACTTGGTGTGTCCAACTGGCGCCGGTTAGCACGAGAAAGAAACGACTGGCGCTTTGTTAAATTCGGCCAAAATCGCGTAAGCGGTTATCGCGCCAATTAAGAAGAAGAAGAAATGAATGTTTACAGTTTCCACAATAAAATTCTACAATAATTTTTTGGCTATAAATCTGATGTTCTTTTTTACGTAATTGAGGTTGGTAATTTTTAAAACACCATGCTTACAAGAAAAAATTACTAAAATTCTATCAAAAAATGTTTTAATGGCGGCTGCGGTTGTCGAATAGCTTTGTGCGTGACTAGCATTTGGAGGAGCTTTGGCTCGAAACTTAGTGGGAACCAAATGCTTGAAATTGAGTTTTCTAATAGCAGTCGCCCCTCGGCAGGCAATGGCGAGTCGAAGACTCTTTTCATGCCATTAAACTCTTCACCCGTTCGAAAGTAGAATGAAACTGTAGGCTCCTCCATTCGTGGAACAATATCGGGACATCCACAAAAATTGGAAGAGTTCGATGAAACATCTAACCAGGAGTGTATGTCTATATTCAACATACATGGATATAACTCTTTTTCTGGAATTCTTCTGGAAAATTATGGCACCTTATTGATTTTGGGAGGATATGCTAAATGGGGCTGTCGCTAAATTTTTAATATTTTTTTATTGATTCTAGCCATGTAGGCACCCCTGTGTTATGCAGAGACTCTGTGCCAAAGGTAAATCTGTGTTAATAGAAATAAAATGATTGCAATTATTGGAAGATTAGTGTTTAACCATTTTCCTTGGCTAATATTCCTTTAGACCTCGCATACACAAAGAACTGATCAATGGGCTTATAGTTGAGCTAATAACTGAACTGAGCTTACAAGGCAACAGAGCAGAAGGTACTGAGATGATTATACCTCATTACCACTCGTTGGGACGCTTACCATATTCGAGAGCTGCAGCTTTTTTAGATTTAGAAGTTCACTCGAGCACCGCCGATCTACCCGTGGCTAGAAGGACCTCGCGACTTTGCACATTTGCGCATTAACCCAGCGCTCGCTGAGTTGATGCGGGGCCCATCTTTTCAGGAACAGACCGTAGGTTAACATTGAGAATACATTAAATTTAAAAGCAAATATAAGTAAACTTTTTAATTAATATTTAATGTCTATAGAATTTTCAAGGTATACTATTCAACTTTAAAGTTCAATATCTGTATTCTTGTCTTAAAAAATGTGTGTAAAGTTGCTGTTATTAATATGTAGCTTTTAATTTAAAATAGAAGGTTTAAAATTTATTGAAAGGGTTATCAGAATTACAGTTTTTAATGTGATTTAATACATTGATAGATTTATACTATTTATAATTTCGGCTAGATAAACAGTTGTTTCCCCTTCACAGCCGAATCTATCGAAGTATACGATATAATATAGCATACATTTCAAGAAATATTTGCCTTCTTGTAATAAATTTCTTTTCCTTCCTGATGAAAAAATTACTCATTTACTGATTTAGTTGCTAGTTAGAGATTTGGAGGCTAATTCAAGCCTGACAAGAGACACTCCTGTATTCGGAGCTGAAAACCTCTCACCTGATGCCAAGTGGGATGAAGTGGCCAATAAATTAAAAGCGTTTGGTCCTCCGCAAAGAAGTGGGGTTGGAAGGAAAAGGTGAGTATGAGTCCAGTACGAGCTAATGTCTGTTACTTTCGGTTAAGAGTTCGTCATTTCATACATAGAAATGCAAATGCGAAATTCTTTTTACAATTTTATCCATAGATTTAGGCTGACCTTAAAAGTCGGACTAAAAAGATGATGGCTGATAACCAAACAAGTTTTAGCGCCACCGGTGGCGGGCCATTCCGCCACTCAACATTGACGTAGAGAAGTCCATCGGCCGTATCCTACTGATGTTCATGGCAGCGGCCCCAAGTGGAGCCAAACTTGAAATAATTACCCCTACAAAACCATATAAAACAGCACCACCGAAAACATCACGACCTACACCATCGCCACCATCATCTACGCTATCAACAAAAACTTTCATAGCCATAAAACACCATTAATGAACCGACCACCGTTAGTGTTACTTCCTTAACAAGACCTCCACACAAGGCGTACCTATTAAAGTTGGTGGCACGAGGCCAACAATAATGTTTTGCACGTTTGATTTTCACGGCAAAGTAGAAAACAAGGTTGAATTCGCCTTGCTTCATACTGTGCTGAAAGCCGCATGGGCACGGCGAAAGAAAGAAACAAATCAGCTGATTCGCCGATACCACCTTTAATATGTTCGACTTGCCTCCACCGCAAAATCACAAAGAACCATGATTTCAATACGCGATTACCAAATCAACCAAATAGCAGGCCGAAGTAGCAAAAAATCAATCGAAAGTTTCGAAAAAAACTGGCGAAAGCTGAAAAAACGCAGTCTAAGACAGCAAGGAAAGTTTGCGAGTAATAGCTCTCTGTGAATTCCGAATGGTAGTTAATGGGCGGCCACCCATCCTTTATTATACTTTGCCTAAAATTGCGCATGCGGCGTTACACTAAGTCGGGCTTATTTATTTTATTATAAAAGGGAAATAAATTAATAAAAGTTTGTTCAATTCATGATCCAAACTTGCATACCTACTCTCTGTTCAGCCACTGGCACACATGTCTAACGGCAGATAGGTTTGATGAGAAGCCCTGTTCATATGACAAATACTCTCGGAAGTTTGCTATTTCCTGCCGATGGGCAAACGCCGCAAGAAAAATATTTGTCCACCATCTGAGTTTTCATGCCCACAGAGAGTTTCGACCCACTTAACGAATGACAGTAATGCGCAAAACCCATTGAGCTAAGGCGGCCCCTATACTCGTATAACATCTGAGACTAACAATAAGTAATTTGCAATAAATCTAACTTTCTATGTAAAAGAATCACCTACTCCAAATATATGCATTTGTGTATGTATGCAATAAATAATATATAAACGTCAGAGCGTACTACGAGTATTTTGTCATATAAATCTTTTTCATAGTCCATACGGCAATTTGTTATTATGTCCAGCGTACCGAATTCTTCAAGAATTAAACGCACATTCCCTAATGCAACCTATTCACTCATTTACGCAAGTCTGGGCAGTAATTTCTTTAATGACTTTTGTTAGAGACAGTCTATTCTCATCCTGCTGCGTGCATTTGGCTTTTCTGTTAGTGTTTTATTTTTTGTTTTTGGTTTTTGTTAGCTTGCCAGAGGAACTAATTACTATTTTCGGGGCAGAGGTTATGTGCATATTTGTTTTTGTGTGAGTTAATTGATATTGATGATATTGGCGTTGGCACGTACATACTCGAACATTCGGCCCACATACAAATTAGAATGATTCCCTAATTGCAATTAAATGAAAATAAATTTAGTGACGCGTGAATTGTTATATAATCTACGATACGTATCTGTGATGCGGACGTATTTACATGCATATATGCGTTGCTGGCATGGGGCTTTACAATGTATTATATTATTTACATAAGCACACATAATACGAGGTGTGTTCAAAAAGTATCGCGAATTTTGTATTTTTTCAAAAATTATTTATTTATTGACTAATATCTATTTTGTCCCCTTCAAAGTAATCCCCTTGCCAACGTTTTTTCCAATCTTCGAAGCACTTCAAAAAAATTTTTTTTTATCCTGTTCAGTTCCTCCTTCGATGCCGTCTTTATATCGTCAATCCTAGCGTAGCATCGTCCTTTCATTTGCCTCTTCAGTTTCGGGAACAAGAAAAAGTCACAGGGGGCCAGATCTGGGGAATACGGTGGCTGTGGCATCATTGAAATCTCATTAGCAATGTTCAAGCCATGCTGATTTTGGTCGAAATTGAGCAGTTTTGGAACGAATTTTACGGCGACCCGTCTTATGCCCAAATCATTGAAAACAATCGAGTGGCACGAGCCAATCGATATGTCTAGGTCCTCAGCAACTTCCCTAACGGTGATTCGATGATTGGACAATACCATTTTCTTCACTACATCAATTTTTTCGTCTGTTGTTGAAGTGCTCGAGCGTTCGGCACGCTTTTCGTCGTTCACATCTTCTCGGCCTTCTGAGAACATTTATCGGTAGTACAGATAAACGTTGCTTTGGTCCAAAGTAGCTTCTCCGTATGACACAGTCAACATTCGGAATGCATCCGCGCACTTAATTTCGTTTTTCACACAAAATTTGATTCAGGTTCTTTGATCCATCTTTTTGAATTGGTAAAAATTGAAGACGAGCCGAAACACGTGCAAGCAAAGCAGCTGTCAACAACTAACTGAACATTCAAAATGGCCGAACTCGTCGGCATGAGGAGAGACATGAGTACCAACATATCGCCACAAAAAATCGAAATTCGAATATACGAAACCTGCGAATTTTCAAAATTCGCGATACTTTTTGAACACACCTCGTATTTGCTTACGACAGCAAAACCGCGGGCATTTTCATAGAAAACTCAATAGGATTCATATTCATTTTCGTTGGAAAGCGTAAAAAAATGACTTTTTTGCATAAAATGGATTGATTTACTGATTCGCTTAAAACTAAAACTGACATAACTTTTTAAATCTTAATCTTATTTGCTTTTTTTTATCCCGTTGGGAGGGGCCGTTTTGATCTACGTATCCCGAACTAAGGGTGGCATCTTCTTTGTAGACATGTGAGAAAAAAGTAGGTAAATGATTCGGATGGGTGTGGAAGTTTTTCACATATTTTTCTTTGCTATTGCAATGCATATAGATCTCTATGTATGTTCTAATTGTTGACGTACCATGACGCTACTGATATTGGATCATAGATTGGTGTATCAGTCCATATTTGTAAAACAGTAGTGCCTCAAAGTTGTGTATCCTCCGTCTAGATTGGCTTTATGATGCAAATTTTCTATGTCACGTATCGTCAGTTTGACTTTATTTTCTTTTTTTCTTTTTTCATGGCTTACACGCTTTCTTGGCGTTCGCGTCTTCGCTTTGCCTGCTCGCTGTACCGAAGTTGCTGCCTTATTACGGCAGCCACGTATTGTACGTCGTTCCATGCTTCGTTGATCTCCAACATCAGTGGCACTAGATTATCAGGCATGACGCTACAGCTGAGGATATCTTCTAGTATTTTCCTAAGCCTTCTAAAACGGGGACATACTAAAAGCACATGTCTTGCATCTTCGTCGATTCCTAACTCGCACGTTAGCGTATGATATTGCCTTTGTGTTTAAGTTGGGAATGCTTGAAATAAAATTATTGCTTGCTGTGATTTGATTATCTACCGCTCGACAATAAGTCTTACCGGTATCCTCTACAACTGTCGCAGTTACAGTTTATTTTTTACGATAAATCTTTATTTGTCTTATAACATACGGAGGAGTGGTGAAGTTCACCCCATGCTTGGCATACCGTGCGTGGAATGAAATATTGGTTTCTGTTTATATATAAAAATTCAAAAAGATGAACAAAAATCATTTTTTTCAGTAATTCATTTTTTCATTTCCTCGTGTGGCTGCCTCGATCAGCATCGCAGTAGAGCATCCTGTTGACTCAGTTTTCCATGACTTTGGTGACGATCTCTGGATCTATCTCGCCTTAACGGTCTAAAAAACTTCTAGCGGCGTCGAATCGCACATCCGAGGTGCCAATTGACTTTGCCAAAGCGGCTGATAACACGATTTCCGAACTTCGGAGGTAAATATTTGATTATGGAACCAAATATCGGCCAAGTACATACCCTCAATTTCCGTTAAAAGAGAAGTCGTTTATCATACCTCAGTAGTACTCACCGATGATCGAAATGGCATTTCCAGCAATATTTTCAAAGAATCCGCACCAAACTGCTATTCCCTGAGGATGCATTAGCTTCCTAATGATTACACCTCATTTACCGAGATGAAATATATTACGTTTAAAAAAATGATTTTTCGAAGAAAATCGTTGTCCATTTTGAACTGTTTCAAATCCCAAACTGAAAAGCGATAATGAAACGGTCGTGAGCCTTCAATTGTTAAGTTAATTTGGCCTTGTTAGCGAATAATGCGAGGTCATTGTGCAAAATTCGCACCAGGCTACTGCGTGAAATGTTGAGCTGTTAAGATCGACATCGTGTCAATGTTGAAGTCCTTTTATTAATTATATTTATAATTGATTTTTCATCAAACCCTTGTTTCTCGAGTGTTTCCTTAATTTCGTTGGAATTCACTATTTAATTACTACAATTGAGCCCTAGAGTAGAAACCGACCGATTAACCATTTTTAGCTGTTGACTAAATGGTATGTGCATATATTTTTAATACAATTTATTGCTACTAGCGATGCAGTTACAGGTGCCGAAATATATTTTTTGTAGTTTCCTTCAGGAGGTTTAACGGGTTTTGGTGTCAATATATGGAAATAGTGATATCGCGAGGAACTATTAGGTTAGAGAGTTACAAATCAAAGTGTTTTTTTAAACGACGAACAGCATTTATCCGACTGAACCTCTGGCGTTAGTATATCGCAGTCCAAGGAGTCCCCGAGGCTATCATTTTGCAATATTTAATAAGTGAAAAAGTTTGCATTCGAATATCGTCATCGAGTGAACCTAATTATTCTTTTAATATTATGTAGTTTCACATTACACTAATTTCTTCAGTTGCGTACTTAGTCCAAGGTAGGGCTTCTTAACAAGAGGGATTATCCGAGGGACTTTATTATTATTATTAAATAAATTTTAAATAAACGATGTCTTTTACTATATCGGCATACTGAAGCAATCGTACTCTCTTACATAAAATGCTGGCGAAGAGACACACCATCTCATTCATTCTGCTTTCATAAGAACTTTTCAAGACTAGGCGTTTTTAATGTCGGGTCAATGGTGGGTTTTCCAAATCTAAAGCCACACTGATAAGGTCCAATCTGGTGGTTGATGGCGGGATTCAGTCTTTAGCAAACTGCGCTTAATAGAGCATTGCACACGATATATAGAATACTAATTCCGCGCTAGTTGCCACAGATCGCAGGTCCATCGACAGCAAAAAATATATTCATGCCTCAAAGGTTGTGTTGTGTATCTGGTGGGATCAGAAGGGTGACATCTATTATGAACTTCTTAAACCATTTTGAACCATCACTGGCGATCGTTACCGACTGCAGCTAATGCGTTGGAATCGAGCTCTCAAAGAAAAGCGTTCAGAATGGGACGGTAGACTTGACAAACTGAATTTGCTGCATGAAAACCCCAGGCCACACGTTGCTAAATCGTTCCAGAAATATTTAGTGGGACTGAATTAGGAATCTTCAATCTTGCCCCACCCGCCGTATACTCTAAACATTGCACCTTTGACTTACCACCTGTTTCGATCAATGCAGTCAGCCCTTATTGGAGAGCGGTTTACTTCACGGTACGAGAGCATCGCAAACTGGCTGAATGAATGGATCAAGTCAAAAGAACTCGAATTTTTCGTCAGAGGAAAGATGGAGTAAAGTGGTAGCTTCCAATGGCACATATTTCACATAATATATTGTATAAATTGTTTAAATAATTTGTAACTTTGGCTAAGAAAGGACGGAAACTTGTTCCCATACTCAATAATGGACAGGCATGCACTAATCCGACCATATTTTGCATGGGAGCTGATACATGCACCTCATAAGCTCTTTGCTGATCATTTAGCAGGTGTGAAAAGTGTTCCCGCATAACTTAAGAATGCTCTGGACGTCAGAGTCCAGACCAATGGCCTCTCATTTCTTGGTTCGGATAATACATACGTCTCTATTCCTGTATTCACTCCCGTCTGCGAGCCCACACGGTGTTCTTTCAAATTTTGTACTTTGTTAATTTTTCTTAAAGTGGAAAGTTGCTAATAAAAATATCCTCGTTTTTGAATTAAAACACGTTTTCGTGTCTAGCACTTATCAGCATTCTGCAATAAATGTTTACACATATACATATGTACATAAACTCATAAATGGGCAACCTTCTTCTTTTATCCCAGCATTAGCATTCTAAACATGTTTGTACTTCTCATTTGCTGCCATAAAATACACATACTAATCAGTTATCCTCAGCACTCGATCTCGAAACAGCGAGCGAAGGCACTCGAAGCTAATTCTGCCCACTCACCTATGCAGACATCACTTTTTGCATACACCAAGCATCCATAGAAACTAGGCAACAAATAATTTGCATTCGACGAAAGTGCTTCCGTAAGAAGTGCAGAGATCTTAGCTCCTTATCTTATGTGTATGTAATCCGAATTATCGAAAAACCCGTTTCATAGCTTGCAGTTGCCACCTTTGCATTGTATACTCGACCACTCAAATTGAAACACATATGCACATAACTAGGAAGGTATTAATAATTTTTTTATTATGAATATTGGCGATAGAGGGGCGGAATAAATTAAGTACACTTACATATTTATATGTAAGATATTCTGAAGTAGAGCAGATATTGTGCATCGCAAGGAATAAAAACCTTCATAAAAAGATAATCAACTTTGAGAGTAGTAAATACCTACATTGATATGTATGTATACTGGGTGTGACACCATGTTGTGTAAAATTAGAGCGATTGGAAAAGGAGAAGACGTGCCTCTACGAAGTTTTCCAAGTTCATAAAAATTTTGATTCGAGTAAGTAAGATATCTGCGTTATTTTTAATATCCGTTTTAACTACTATAATTAAAAAGAAACGGTCATTATAGCATACCACTGTGGGCAAAAAGTAAGGTGAATTTATTTGTCAAACTTCGCGGGATTAAAATTTCGCTCTAGTTATTTTTTTCATGAGTTGGCAGCACTGTTAATAACATCTGGGCCAACTTTCATGTGAATGTCATTAACAGTAATATATTTACGCTTGTGTTTACCAAACGACCAAAAGTGCATTTTTCGATTTTTACAATGTCTGATTTGATTGCGCAGAGAAGTGCAATCAAATTTTGTTTGCGGAGTGAGATTTCGGCTGCGGAAACGTTTAGCATGTTGCAGAAGGCATTTGGTGATTCGACCATGTCGCAGAAAAATGTTTATAAATGGTACAAAGACTTCAAAGAGGGTCGAGAACGTGTTGATGACTTGGAGCGCTCCGGACGACCATCGACGTCAACAGATGACCAACACGTCAATAAAGTGAAGGAGTTAGTGCTCAAAAATCGTCGGTTGACTGTTAAAGACCTTACTGATGCTATTGGAATATCAGAATCTGTGAAAACCATTTTGAAAGAACATTTGGGCCTACGAAAAGTCAAATCTCGTTTGGTACCGAAAACTCTCAATTTCTTGGAAAAAAGTCGTCGCGTTGATGTGTGTGAAACAATGCTTTCAGACTATAAGGACAAGCTCAAATGCATCATTACGGGAGATCAAACAAGCGAATATCGTGCTAAAGGGAGGCCAAACCGAAAAGAGCACGTCAAAGTCGTTCAAAAATAAAGGTCATGATGAAAGTTTTTTTCGATTTTCGTGGTGTGGTGCACTATGAATTCCTTCCACCTGGCCAAACTGTTAATAAGGAATATTATTTGAGCGTTATGCGTCGTTTACGTGAGCAATTCGTCTAAAAAGACCAGAATTATGGGTTTTGCATCACGATAATGCACCGTCTCACACTGCACACATTCTTCGTGACCATTTCGCCAAAAATTCCACGCATATCGTTCCGCAACCACCGCATTCGCCTGATTTGGATCCGTGTGACTTCTGGCTATTCCCAAAACTCAAGAGACCACTCCGGGGAACGCGTTTCGAGTCGATTGAGGAGATAAAAGCTGAATCGAAGAAGGTAAGGTGCTGATGGCTATACCGGAAATGAACTATTTGGCATGTTTCGGGGATTGGAAAAATCGTTGACATAAGTGTATTTCAACGAGAGGGGATTATTTTGAAGGGGATGAAATTGATTTACAAGAATAAATAAAGATTTTTAATTTTACAACCAAATTCACCTTACTTTTTGCCCACAGAGTATAGCATTAACATAGGAAAATGAGTCATATACTACATATTTTTAAGACCTTAAGAGCCGGAAATGATGATACAAAACAGAAATATTGTTAGAATGAATTTTTGTATTATAATCTGGTGGATAATTTCATGGTATTTCTTTTTTGAATCTGATAACCGGCTTATACTCGTATCCGGCAAGGCTACGAAATACATGGGAAAAACAAAATTGTGAGAGGAACTTCGGCTGCACGTCACAGGGGATGCGCCATGCGAGTTCTGCATGATCATTTTACAAGTATTCACACTCTCGTCCAATCAGTCGTTGCTCAGATCATAAATAATAAGATGCGAAACTTTTTCATTTTGTGTGGAAGCGCGCGCAGAAACTGGGTTTACTCACGCATTGCCACTCCCTTGGTTAATAGTCGAAATAGCGGGCTGCCAGAAGTAAGGCACCAAAAATAACTGACGAAAGCAATTCGTTTTTGCGTTAATAGAAAAATTTCGCGTTTTGAATATAATATTTATAATTGCATATGGACATATTTATTTCAAAAGCAATTCAATTGAAACGAAATGATTTAAATTGAAGTGAGTTTTAGGAATTTTCCAAAGCTTCTTATATCTTGTATACATATAATATATTAATACATTTTACATACATGAAATTTTATTGAAAACTTTGTGTTGGTTTATGTCTGTAAATCTGTATATATGTAAGTATTTTGCAGTTGAATTTGCGTTTGAGATGTTTTAAGAAGATTAAAGACTATCCATATATACATATATATATATATATATATATAATATAATATAATTGGCGCGTACACCCTTTTTGGGTGTTTGACCGAGCTCCTCCTCCTATTTGTGGTGTGCCTCTTGATGTTGTTCCACAAATGGAGGGACCCACAGTTTTAAGCCGACTCCGAACGGCAGATATTTTTATGAGGAGCTTTTCCATGGCAGTAATACACACGGAGGTTTGCCATTGCCTGACGAGGGGCGACCGCTATTAGAAAAATGTTTTTCTTAATTTTGGTGTTTCACCGAGATTCGCACCTACGTTCTCTCTGTGAATTGCTAATGGTAGTCACGCACGAACCCATTCGGCTAAGGCGGCCGCGGTTATCTGCTTTAGCTAATTTTGTTCGTTGTTTCACAATTATTTTTGTTATCCACTGTTTATGTTATATTAAAAAATTGCAATATTTTATGCCTTTATTTATAACTAGCAAACCCGGCCCCCTTCGCTGGGCACACTAAAATAGAATAGATATGGTTTAGAACAGAAAATATATGGTTTTCATATTATTTATTTCTTTATTCTTTATTCAAGCGATTTGGCATAAACAATATTTTTTGTTTTTCTATTTGTTTTTGAGTAAATATAAAATATAAATTGAAAATCAGGAAAAAAGAAGATTGTTTTTAAATTTCAAATCAACGTATATGAATAAACAATCGTCTTTTTTCCTGATCATCCATGAATTTTTCGTTTCAATTTATATGTTTTATTAAGCATTGGAGCACGAACACATAATTTCATTCGGATTTCACATTAAATTCTCAAATTTCGTAAAAAATTATTCACTATTCCAAAATCCACTCCAAAAAAATTCACAAACAATTTTTACATGTTGCACTTACGTTTTTTCCTTATGGCATCCAAATCAAAAAGAACTATTGACACATTGTAACTCACACTGTCAATTTAACAGTTCAGTTCCGCCCCAAGCGTTAAAAAAGTAAGCGACATTATGGCTGGTTCAAAAGAACGCTGTACCCGTTGCCAGTGCTCCGAATTACAACCAAACTTTACAAAACCCATTTTCAATACTTACTTAACAATGTGCATAAGTTTGGTTTAATTCGGTGCAAAGACTAGGCGGGTCCACGTTTTGGCATATATTTCGAGACCCTAGTCATCAATAGGTATGAAAATTACCCCATATTAAAGCACTTATCAACAGCTTTCATTTGATATCCATATTGTACAAACACATTCTAGGGTCCACGTTTTGGTCTCTATCTCGAGACCCTAGTCACGGAGCGGATGGAAATACTCCAACTACAGCATTCACCAACAGCTTCCATTTGATACCCATATTGTACATACACATCCGAAGGTTACCCGGGTCCACGTTTTGACCTATATCTCGAGCCCTATCCACCAATAGGTATCCAAACTATACGGAAACCATCTTCAATACCTTCTTAACATTGTGTGTAAGTTTGGTTTAATTCGGTGCAGACACGGCCAGTTAGCGAACACACACAAAAAGTTGACTTTATTTTATATATAAGATTTTTTTCAGTTTGTGTCCGAAAAATCCAAATATCTTACGGAACCCTATTTTTTTCCAAAATAAAATGTAATCCATGTTACTCTTGGATAATGTAGTTTTCGAATGGTGAAAGAATTTTTAAAATCGGTCCAGTAGTTTTTGAGCCTATTCGTTACAAACAAACAAACAAACAAACAAAGTTTTCCTCTTTATAATATTAGTATAGATTAAGTTTTTCGTATTCATTAGTTTATTATTATCATAGTACTTTAGTATTTCAATTTTGAACAACTTCATTTAGATATGAATTTTTGAATGTATTTTATACTGTTTTTGCTTATTTTTATTATACGAGTATGTAGGTGTATACGGGTGATATAAAATCACTGGGCAGCCGCGCACTAAATGCGAACCTCAAGGGCGGTGTGGAAACTGAAAATTCCCAATTTTTGTTTAAAAAATACCCATTCAATGTTTATTCCGTTGTAGCATTACGGACGAATGTTATAAAAAATTCACAATCTCGCTCTCATGAGAAAAAGATTTACGCAACGAAGCAATATGAGTAAAGATTGTGTTTTTTTTTCATATGTCATATCACTAACATAATCTTATCGCCAGCCGAAATCTGCACGATAATTTCACGCACTCGTCCTTTCACGTATTCGCAATCTGTTTTTTTTTTTTTTGTGATCAAACCGCTTCGTGACCCCAGTTACGTCAGACCATCAGCTGATTCTGTTGAATTCGCTGAGAACCGAATAACGGTATGTTATTGCTCACAGCTCAATTCCTTTCACCATGATGTACACTTATATACAAAGCTTGCTTTTT
>JAYXIM010050845.1:0-12000 GCA_037575425.1 Anastrepha fraterculus
AGATTCAAACTTTCAGCTCCCCGAATCCCTCTGCTAAAGGGGAATTGCTCAACCTATTTCTCAGGAAAGCGCAGAATGGAGTTCCATTTCTTCGTGTGATATTTCGGAAACCCTTTGGCCCCAGTTCTGCAGACGCCGGACGCAGTGGGGACTCCACGCCATTCAATTTCCGAAATCGTAGCTATGCTTACCGGTCATTGGACCATCGGAACTCTCACATAAAATCTGGGTTTACCAATTAATCCCCAACGTGAAAGCTATGCTAATATGCTTTTAGAGAAAGAGACTATTGAGCATTTTCTGTGTCCAGGCTTGGAAGCTAAGCGATTAAGACCACTGGATGCTTCTTTCTTCGACAGCCTGGGGCAGTGCTCCTACCTAAATGAAAATCTACCATATCCATTAAATCAACTGCTCTGGTTGGCTGTAGATATACTTATGTCCGTTGGAGGTCTCATAATGGTATCAAAATGGCATTATAGTGCTACTTTGGGAGTGCCAGTCTAGTACTTCAGCCATTTCACCTACCTAATCCTTCGACAGGCAAGTCCGAAAGTACTTCGGCTATTCAGTGGCGACATAAAACTGTAGGTTCATCCATTTGCGGGAAAAAATCAAGACACACATCCACAAACTCGAGGGAAAGCTTGTGTAATCGTTATTACATATACATATTTATATATATTTATATACATATTAGGGTGGTCCAAAAATGCATGGGAAAAAATTTATATTAAAATTTTTATGCTGCCGCCCCCCATAATGGTAAAGAATGAAAAAGAAAAAGACCCATATTTTTTTTTTTTTAATCAGACCATATTTAATGGTGCCGCCAGGGCTTTGAAATATCCCATGTATTTTGCATGGGAAAAAAATACTTTTTCGTAGATTTCATGTAAAAACCTGGAAAATGAATATATTTTAACCGGATACCTCAGTTTCTCTTCATAATTGGTCAGGGAATAACAACCAATTATGAAATAATTAATTTTTTTGTATTAACTATTTTTTATAGAACCCCAAAAAGCCCCCATAAAACGAAAATCTACGAAATCAACGAAAAAATCGAAAAACAATATTTTATATTACTTTTATGAAAATAGTTAATACAAAAAAAATTAATTATTTCATAATTGGTTGTTATTCCCTGACCAATTATGAAGAGAAACTGAGGTATCCGGTTAAAATATATTCATTTTCCAGGTTTTTACATGAAATCTACGAAAAAGTATTTTTTCCCATGCAAAATACATGGGATATTTCAAAGCTCTGGCGGCACCATTAAATATGGTCTGATAAAAAAAAAAAATACGGGTCTTTTTATTTTTCATTCTTTACTATTAAGTAAGTTAATCTTAAGTGATAATATTAACAAACAATGAATTTAAGCAATCTTGAAGTACTAATTAATTTTAATAATTTAAGAACGAACTGTACAAGTTAATAAGCTGTTGTAATTTCTATGTAGATTTGCACAAAAGCAAAACTACCGCTGCCATTATCTTATAAGATCTAATTTGCTGAATGTCTTATAGTAGATAGATTGCAAATAAAGTAAGTTATAAAAACAAAAAAAAAAAAAAATTCTTTACTATTTTGGGGGGCGGCAGTATACAAATTTTGTTTGGACCACCCTAATACATATATTTATAGGTATGAATGTACGTATAAAACCCAGATATGTATTTGTTATTGTGCGTTATGCAAACCAACAATAAAGTAACGCGTCTTCGGTGAATGGGATGCTAGTAGAAATGTTTATGAAATTCGAAATCAGAAATTTTGATATACGAGGTGTGTTCAAAAAGTATCGCGAATTTTGAATATTCGCAAGTTACGCATATTCGAATTTCGATTTTTTTGTGGCGATATGTTGGTACTCATGTCGCTCACTCATGCCGAAGAGTTCGGCCATTTTTAATGTTCAGTTAATTGTTGACAGCTGCTTTGCTTGCACGTGTTTCGGCTCGTCTTCGATTTTTAAGTCTTCACAAAGATGGAACAAAGAACCTGTATCAAATTTTGTGTGAAAAACGAAATTAAGTTCGCGGATGCATTCCGAATGTTGACTGTGTCATACGGAGAAGCTATTTTTGACCAAGGCAACGTTTATCGGTGGTGCAAAATGCTCTCAGAAGGCCGAGAAGATGTGAACGACGCAAAGCGTGCCGGACGCTCGAGCACTTCAACAACAGACGAAAAAATTTATGAAGTGAAGAAAATGGTATTGTCCAATCGTTGAATCACCGTTAGAGAAGTTGCTGAGTACCTAGACATATCGATTGGCTCGTGCCATTCGATTTTTCTAATGATCTGAGCATGAGATGGGTCGCCGCAAAATTCGTACCACAACTGCTCAATTTCGACCAAAAGCAGCATCGCATGGACATTGCTAATGAGATGTTAGACTTTGGCCGCGATGACCCAAATTTGCTCCAGAGGGTCATAACTGGAGACGAATCGTGGGTTTATGGTTATGACGTGGGAACCAAAGTTCAATCATCTCAATGGAAACTGCCGCTCGAACCAAGACCGATAAAAGCGCGCCAAGTTCGGTCGAATGTAAAAGTTTTGCTTACTGTTTTCTTCGATTGCAATAAGGAATATTACCTGAAAGTTATGCGCAGTTTGCGCGAAGCAATCCGCCAGAAACGCATGGATTTGTGGAAGGACAAAAATTGGCTCTTGCATCACGATAACGCCCCTCTCACACGTCGTTGCTTGTGCGCGACTTTTTGACCTATAACAACACCCTAATGATGCCACAGCCACCTTTTTTCCCAGATCTGGCCCCCCGTGACCTGTTTTTGTTCCCGAAACTGAAGAGGCCCATGAAAGAACAACGCAACGCTACGATTGACGAGATAAAGACGGCATCATGATATTTTGTTTCGAAGATTGGAAAAAACGTTGGCACAAGTGCATAATATCTCATGGGGATTACTTTGAAGGGGACAAAATATATATTAGTGAATAAATAAATAGCTTTTCAAAAACACATAATTGGCGATACGTTTTGAACACACCTCGTATATACGAAAATACTCCTACGACGCGAACTAATCCAACGGGCTATAGGAGGATTACTCTATTTATCAAATGGATGAGACATGCGGATGTGAGTCATCTCTAACAACAACAACAAGAATTAATTAGCACATCGTCAAAAAGTTTTATATTTGATCCACTCGGTTACGGTCCCATTATTTGTGAGTAGCGCACATTTAAGGGGCAAAACTATGTAATTACCTCACCAAACATAAAATCGTTTTCACAATAGAAATCCGTTTTCCAGAGGTGAGTTCCTACAATCTTCCCTTATTATTTCGCTCCTGACTGACAGCTCAGAAAGGTAAGGGTTGTCGACTTGTCGAAGAAACCGGAAGAAGACTAAGTGAACGAACCGGCTACAGCCAAGTGAAGCTGAGGCGTACAAATTCACATACCCAAGTTACAAATTTACCCATTAGGATAATCGTCTGCGGGGCATTTTAATATCAAATGTGCATACATGTGAATATGTATGGATGTTGGTGGTATTTTTGTATTCTTCTTATTGTTCTCCATGGTGACTGTAAGCACATAAATGTGTAAAAGGTGAATAGTACCTGTAAATCAAAAACTTTAGGTATCAACTCATCACACAGCCCTTCAACTTTAATGTTGCTGTCATGTCATGTTACGAGTGCCTCCCCTCTATCACTTTCCGTTTTATGTACTACTCGCAAACTTTTCTGTCGACCATGTCTTTGTAGCTTACCCTTACTCACTGTCTGCTCACGTTTCCTGCTCTCGGAAGCGATATTCCATGTTTGCAGTAGTTGTTGCCCAACTGTTTTGCATTTGCCTCCATATGCAAGTAGACAGAAGTACACTCACACTTTCAAAAGATTGAGGTGATCCACAATAAGGGACGCAACAAGAGTTAAAGTAGCTACAACAAAATACATAAACTTATAAATAAACAAATAAATCCAAAATTGATTTCTATTTTTTTTTAGATATTTCTTCGTAATATTAGATTTATAAAAAAAATGAAAAATATATATTATACTTACGAATATATGTTTCCATAAAGGTATGATTATTAAAATAAATAAATGTAGCCAAGTGGAGTTATTTGGCGAACTAAATTGGGTGGTTTTTTAACTACCTAAGCTATCAAAATATTCAGACGTACAATGTTTTTTCTAAAGTAAGAAATAAGAACAACAAACGCTACACCGAATTCCACAATCGAAAAATAGGTAACCTCATTGTTTTAGATCGTCGGTCGGTATGCCATTCAGGATGCCAGTTCAACCCTTTTAATTAGCTACCTACAACTTCATACGAACCACTTTCCTTTCATTGCCAACCATATTACCAAGTACAGCACTAAGCCTAGCAAATAGCAGTACAACTACAATTTTAGTGAAAACAGTCACAAGTGTTGATTGGTGAAATGCCTATTATAGTAGAACAAGGTATGCACGTGCATATGCATAAGATGGAACAGGTATGCCATGAATTAGCCATTAATGGTAAAACGAACTTTTTGTGGTCAATTGTGGAATCGTAAAGGCAAGTCAACCTGCAATAAAACAAATTTTGAGATGATAAATTTATTTGCATATACTTTAATTAATATTTTAGCCAATTAGTTATCACACACGCAAGTTATCAAAAATAGGATTTTTTTCAATTTTGAGCATGTGGCATAAATTTTCATATTTTGGTAATTTTCCATGCAATGAATAAAATATTGATAGTGCATGCATTGTTATTTGGTTGACCGCACCTGTCCCAAGCTCCACAAAATATAAAGTCGATTCCACTTAACAGGGAATGTATATTATTTACCTACCTTGGCGTTATCGTAGGTGCAGGAAATTATACAGGGTGTCCAGTGGCAGAATTAAGTTTGAAATTTAAATTTATTTTTGCTACCTTTTGAGCGTATGAGAAGGGACGGTTAGACTGCGTAAGCTTCGTTATTCGTTATTCGAGTATTTCAAGGCCAATGATTGGTGTTCAACTGCTCGTCGAAGATTTTGTTCAGGTTACAATTTTTGACGTTTACGTGATGTTCAAATATTTTATTCATTCATGGGTGCGTTCAAAGGGTGCAACAAGTTCGGTAGAAAACAGCCCACTACCAGAGCTCAGCCGGACATCAAGAACGAATGAAAATATTGAACTCGTCGCTACAAGTTTGTACGACAGTCCGTGCGCAAGAAAGCGATTGCCCTGAGACTTCCAATAACTATTGTGCATGAAATATTGAAAAAGGTTCTTAGACTTTACCACTTCAAATCTAAAATCGTGCAAGCGCTTAAGCCTAACGAGTACAATTCGCGTAAAATTGCCGTTATTGGTCATCTAAAGAACAGAACCTACTATTAAAACATCAACAGCCACTTCACTTTGCTGTGCATTGTCAAGCAGTGGAATAATTGGACCAAATTTGTTTTAAAAATCGTTGAGGGCAAGCAATTTCTGTGACTGTGTCTCACATTGGCGCATGCTGAACGACTATTTTAGCCATTAGTAAGAAAATACCCTTCCTTCAATACACACCCACATTCCGAATACGCCCAGATAGAAAATGGCGACACAATGACATTTTCCCCCTAACAAGCTGATAAACATTTTCGGTGTCATATCCTAGCCTGTGGCCACCCAGGTAGTGCGATCTTACCCCCATGGACTTTTTTCTATGAGAGTACCTCAAAAGTGAAGTCTATGAGACAAATCTAGGCACCATCTCAATACTAAAAAAAGTATCGTTGGCAAGGTTAATGGCATCACGACAGCAATAGTCGAGCGAGTGACATAGAGCACAGACGCCAAAATAAAAAAAAAAAAAAAAAAAAAAAAATAAACTTTAATTTAGCTGCTGCCACCCTGTATACTTATATATACATTTTGTCTAGAAAGTGGTTCTACATCTATTAATCTAGCGAAATTCAAGCATATTGCTTAATAAATATGTATTTTTCATGGTTTTCCTGCAATCTTTGGTTTCATTTGACTAATATCAATTAGCCAACAGTAGACAAAAAAGTTATTCCGTTTAAAAATAGCAAAAAAAAAACAATAAAAAGCAAAAACAATATACACTTCACAGCTGCCAATAAGGTCTTTTTAAAGCGTCTTTCAAACGTGGAACCCGGATGTCAGTAGTGAATAATTTCAAGACGATACCCATGGATACATTTTCCGACAGAACGACGCGTTTAAATTATTGAAACTTATTATGAAAGTGGTCGATCTTTAAGAACATCGCAAAGTTCGTGATTTATTTGGTGGAAATAATCGTCCGAATCCGTTGACACTTCAAAGGCGATAAAAATTTTCATAAACTTGTTCTGTCGAGGATAGGAAAAATACCGGTAGACCCAAAACTGTTAGGCATTCATAAATATATTGCTTGGCGGATTTTAAACAACATTTTGCATTCTCACACAATTAATTAACACAAGAATGGAAGCCAGCAGATAATATCAACACAGAAATTTCAGAAAAATCATTACTTCCACTAAAATGCTCTGGGACTTTTCAGCCCATGTGTTGGTATGACCGCTTTGAGATGTGGGTGTATTTCTATATATTAGTATATAATAAATTGCATATACTCGTATGTACCATGAACGTCAAAAGTGAGGCAACACCTTTGAAGTTGTTGCTTCTCTTAGCATTGCGTGAGGAAGGAAAAATACAGTTGTTCTAAATGTAAAAAATTATTAATTTATAAAAAAAGAGACAAACGCAAGTATGGTTGGCTGTTGATTTTTGGAAAAAAATATACTCATATTGGGTTTAAAGCAGATATTGTGGCGTAGCTTATAGATGAACGGAAATTTAGTTTTAACACATAAAAAGTAGAGGCGGATATTATTCGATCTTGGTAGTAACTATTTATGATAAATGAAGATAGGTGTAATATATGTTTGTACCAAATTCGGACAAGTTTAAGTTGTTTTTTTTTTAAGTATTGTTAAGTCGCAAAATGCCCAAAAGTGAATGAAGTACAACCGATTTTTTATAATTTACTTAGGTCGTGGATTGCACTACCAACGCCTATCGAAGCTATTCTTAGTTAGTAGCGTCTATTGGAAGAACACACCAAGTTTCAGCCCCATGATTCTATTTCTTTGTATTTGGCTTTCGTTTGAATCGAGGAAGTCCACTGATTTTCCGTTTCCATCACGACTATGCACCAGCTCACGCCTTGGCAGTTTTTAGCGCAAAATCAATGGAAATAGAGTTTCTACTCGTTCAACACGACCACTATTCTCCAGACTTGGCTCACTCGGAACCATCATACTACTATTTTCTCCTCAATTTCAGGGGCTTCATGGTTGGCGGGAAACAGATTTTATTCAAACGAATGGGAAATTGTAGAAACAAATGGGTATTTTTAAAACTTGGGCAAATCCTATTCTTCCGAAGAGATCACCAAACTAAAACAGCATTGGACGAAGTGTATAAGCCTACAAGGAGACTATGTCGAAAAATAAAAAAAGTTTAAACAATTAAGTAGTTTTTATTTTTTCGCGGACTTTTCCAACAACCCCCGAATGTTTATATAAATACACCTTGATTACCTTATGCTATTATATTTTTTCTATATAGAAAATCATAGTCCTGAAACATAGCTCACAAAAGGCGGTCTCTGGGGTTGGTTTTCTGGAACGAAGGTTTTCTGATGATATGCATTTCTTAATATTCTTTAAAGCATTTGAAACACGTGGCTTTCTTAACTCAAAGGCAATTTCATTCTGAAAAGTCCTCCTATATGTAAGTCGAATTCTCTGTTGCCTGGAAGGCCTGGAAATACTAATACAAATATTGCAAAAATAACCAATCTTGGCGCCAAAACTCAGGTCTTGAACAAATAAGGTAAAATAACAAATATAATAAAATATTTACTTCATGTATCGTGACCGCCATAGCCGAATGGATTGGTGCGTGACTACTATTCGGAATTCACAGAGAGAGCGTCGGTTCGACTCTCGGTGAAACACCAAAATTAAGAAAAACATTTTTCTAATAGCCGCCGCCCCTCGACAGGCAATGGCAAACCTCCGAGTGTATTTCTGCCATGAAAAAGATCGTCATAAAAATATCTGACGTTCGGAATCGGCTTAAAACTGTAGGTCCCACCATTTGTGGAACAACATCAAGACGCATACCACAAATAGGAGGAGGAGCTCGGCCAAACACCCAAAAAGGGTGTACGCGCCAATTATCTATATATATATATATATATTTGGAAGTGGAACCGAAGTGTCCTTCACCATCTTACCATAATCTACAAGAAGCAAAAACTATATCTGGTGGCTCGCCTTTGACACACATAGTATGTGCATGTGTGTGTATGTGTGTATACATGCATCTGAGAGCGCATTCGAGCACGCAATATTTCCCGCTTTTCTCGCCGTCCTCAATTGTATGCAACAGCTGTCCATATTGGCAGTCGGCTAAACGCAAAAAACAAGACTTCTTATGCAGCAATTGTTGCATGTGCGACAGCAGCAGTAACCCCCATTATCCCAATTATCAATTACGGAAATATGTATATATGTATGTACGTGTATATGCTGTTGTTGCATCTGACAAAGTGGTATGCAACTTTCAGAACCCAATGCCACTTCCAACACCATTGAGTATTTCATTACCCCGGAGGAAAACATTTTTCAAACATTTAACGCTGAATATAAATCAACCCTCGCAAAGGTTTATTTTCTCACAATGAAACCTTTCAATTGCACATAAGCACTATGTGGAATGAGTTTTTCCATGGAAATGTACGTAAAATATAGTATTTGTAATTTCTTGCAACTGTTGCGCAGCTCATAAGGCAACAAATAAAATGCCGACAAATGAGACTCCCACCAATACCGCCTCCCCCTCAGTTGTTATGTAACTTTCGCTTTGCGACCGTGTCAATGTCATTGTTGCAATATGACGCTTCTATTACAATCATTAACGTTCGTTTCTCCTTTTCGTTTTTGTTGTTGTTTCCGTCGGTTTTTTATCACCCTCTAAAAAGTTCCCCACACATTTTCTTCTACATACCTATGTATGTGCATAAGCGCATATACAGTTGTGCTGTTGAATTTATGTACAGCACGATTATGAACCCTCTGCCAATTCGTGTTGCGTATTTTGGCAAAGAAGGGCTTCAGGCCGCAAACAAATGGTTACCAAAGCCTAAAATCTATTCAATGACCTTCAAGTTATCCCTTGGTTTGTGCTATTCGATAATTTTGCAGTGAATATGTATCAATTTATGTGTATATTTGTTCTCGAAGCATGAAATTGTAGCTGTATTTATTGCTAAGAAGCAAGGGACCAGAATTGAATTCTTATGTCTGGTGAAAATAATTGTATGTTGGCATGAATGTTGAGTTATTGCAGAGTATTTGCTGAGCAAAATTACTTTCTATTGCTGATAAGCTTGAACCTGTGTACTCGTATATGCATGCGTATTTCACTCTATAACATTTTTCAATGCGTCTTGCAGTTCCGTCACCTCTTGTAATATAAGTTTCAATTCAAAAATTATAAACTTCGACTGAGTATGTAAAAATGGAAACGTCTGCAGAAGATTTATTAAAAACCAGTAATACTCAGACTTGTAGAATATCTCTGAAAGTCCTGTAATCCGCCTCTACTGTTTTTCAATTAGGCGCTCGTCTTATAATAGTTAATCTACAATAACGTAGAATTTTGACTTTATCACTGTTTCTCTTCTTCTTGATTGGTGCGATAACCAATTAAGCCATTTTGGCCGAGTTTATCAAAGTAAGCCAATCATTTCTTTCTCGTGCTAACCGACGCCAGTTGGACGTATCAAGTGAATCCGAGCCCTTCCCCACCTGATCTTTCCCACGCAGAGGAGTCCTTCTCTTCCTCTGCTACCTCCAGCTTGTACCGCACCGAATACTTTTAGAGCCGGAGCGTTCGTATCCGTTCGGACGACAGGACCGTGCAAAGGTTCAAAACAAAAAAAAAAAAAAACATTCACCTTATCGGATATTGTCATCGTCCAAGCTTCTTCGTCTTACGTTAGGACGGGCATGATGAGAGCCTTGTAGAGGGTTAGTTTTGTTCGTCAAGGGAGAGAATTTTACTACTCAATTGCCTACTTAGTCCAAAGTAGAACTTGTTGGAAAGAGAAATTCTTCGTTGGGTTTCAAGGTTGCTGGCTCCTAAATTAGTTTTGCGGGTTTGCAGTTTTAAAATCGACAAAAAGATGGTGTGTGTCGATTCTCCTTTCATGAGTACTTTCCAAGACTTAGAGTATTGCTAATGTCAGGTCAACTGTGCATTATCCAGACCTATAGCTGACAGATAAGATCCAATAAGTTGGTTTAAGATGGGCATTAGTATTTCGCACAATACGCACGATAGATTCTTGTACACAATTATTAAAAAATGAATGCCTTGATTATTGGCACAGATTCCAAGATGGATAAATTCCAATCAGCAGGCATGCATTCACCCGACAATATTATGCATAGGACCTGATGCATGCAGCTTAACAGCTCTTTGCCGCCATATATTATATAAATAGCTTTGCCGCCAGTCCGCCCGCTACCGTGGCCTTCTTCTTTAGACGCGTTAAAGCTACGCCCATCTCGTCATTGTCTATAGCAAAAAACCGTATTCTTCAAAGAGGTTTGTTAGCATAATAATCAGAAGGTGAATACATCATGAGATAGTAAGTAGCGGAAATAAATTATAATAGAATAGACCGCAGGACAGGTTCACACAAACACAGCGCTCACTAAAATCATGTTGTGGCTTCGTCGAGAATAGCTCTAACTTTGTTACTCAATTAGTACTCACCGAATGTTTAAAATTCCGAATGATTTGGTAGTCAGTTTCATTCACCTGGGAGAACAACTCTTCTACAAACGGTTCAATCAGCTCACAACTTCACATCACGTAAAGAAGAAACTCCCAATGAAAAAAATAGCAGCACACAGCAGATGAGGACTCCGATGACGATACCGACATGGAATGTCCGAACTCTTAAAAAGGAAATTGCCCCTGCGCAGCTGTTTGGTGTTCTCGTTATAGCAAGGGCATCACCACCGCTCAAGAGATGTGATAAGCATGGCAAGGCAAGAATACTCTTGGACCCTGCGACGTCCACTACAACCAGTTTCAGTCAAAGATTCATCCTAGTGCCAGTAAATACCGCTCAGTAACATTCATTTCATTCACCCAAATTATATAAAATATCTCAACAGCTGAGTCTTGTATTTTTAGTAGAGGAATATTTTTTAATGTAAGTAATATATAAGTATTGAGTATGGAAATAAGTTTCCGTCCTTTCTTAGCCAAAGTTACGAATTATTTAAACAATTAAATAATACATGACATTATATGAAGTACTTATAGGCCATTGGAAGCTACAACTTCGCTCCATCACTCAGGCAGCATACGGATTCCTCTGACGAAAAATTCGACTTCTTTGGATTTAATCCATACATTGAGACAGTTTGCGATGCTCTCGTACCGTGAAGTGAACCGCGCTCCTATAAGGGCTGACTGCATTGATCGGAACAGATGGTAGTCCGAAAGTGCAATGTCTGAGGAATACCGCAGGTAGGGCAAGATTGAAGATTCCCAATTCAGTCCTCTAAATATTTCTGGACCTACTTAGCAACGTGTGGTCTAGCGTTGTCATGCAGCAAAATCAGTTTGTCATGTCTACCGTCCCATTCCGACCACTTTTCTTAGAGAGCTCGATTCCAACGCATTAACTGCAGTCGGTAACGATCGCCAGTAATGGTTTTAGATGGTTCGAGGAATTCATAATAGATGCCACCCTTCTGATTCCAGCAGACTCACAACATCATCTTTCAAACATGAATATTTATTTTCGCTGTCGATGGACCTGGTTTACCTGGCAGGCTGCAACATTTACGACGCTTAGGGCTATCATAATAGATCCGTTTTTCATCGCCAGTGATAATACGATGCAGAAAACCTTTTCTTTTC